>KE156110.1:1584306-1595197 GCA_000411075.1 Sisymbrium irio
CTGGTATATATCTAAAAAGTAGAAACAAAGTGCTTTCGTTAAAAGTAGAAAATAAAAATGGAGTTAGGCGATAATTAATCAAAAGTCTTGAGACACTATCCAAACTCACTCCTTGCCTGCACATCCAAACAGAATCCAAGATTACAATACATTTGTCCAATGATTAATCGACACGTGTCAAAAGGTACCATCACTGTCAGCTCTCCTTTTCCCTCCACCTACATGCTTCTCGAGAGAGAGAGAGAATAAGAAGACAGAGAAGAGAGTTAAGTAAGAGTGAGAAACACAGTTAGAGAGAGAGAGAGAGAGAGAGGGATCGGAGATGTGTAGTAATCCCAGTCCGGTCGGCGAAGAGAAACAGAGTACGAGAACTTCGAATAGGATCAAGAAGAGGAAACACGTTGAGTCGACTTCCACGATGGACAAGTCTCCTTCGAGTCTCGAAACGTCTCGTAAGCAGATCAGAACGAAGACTAAAAAACCTAAATTTCTGAGTCTGAAGCTCGAACTCAGCACTTCCCACGAGATCGAAGAGAGTCCCGAAACCACCAGCAAGAAGAAGAAGAAGAAGAAGAAGAAGAAACCATCGAAACAGAGCAAGACGAAAGTTGCCTATACGACGCCGTCCAAAGAGAAGAAGAGAGCGGAGACTGTGGGAGGAGAGAAAGAAGAGGAGCAGTACGACACTGTCGCAGCTTACCTCTTCAATTCCGCCACCGACAGCACGATCTCTTCGATCCACGATCTCCTCCCTTCTTCACACGTAGACTGCATCGGAGTCGGAGGAGGAAGGAATCTGTCTCCGTACGACCGTCAGGAGCACGGCGGATCGTCTTCTTCTTCGCTTTTAAGGACGGCGTTGAGGAAAGGAGCTAGCGAGGAGGAGGAGACGACGGAGGAGCGGTGGGTGAGTTATTCTGAGGTTGTAGAGGAGGTCATGAGTCGTAGCGGAACTCCACGATGTTGCGCCGGAGACGGAAACGATGGACGGCCTTCCCTCGCCCTGAAGCTTGATTACGAGCAGATCATGGAGGCTTGGTCGGATAAAGGTACGCTTTACGTCGACGGAGAACCGCCGCAGACGGTGCCGGACTTGCATGCTTCCGCTGATGTAAGTAAACATGTCTTTTTCTTACTTTTTGTCATTTTATTTTAGTTGACAATATGAATTAAAATAGGTGAAAACATTAATGAGGTCACGAGTTCTTTCTTGAAACTGTAATGATGATAGCCTAATTGAATAATTATATCAGTATAACTGTCTGATTGATAGCTAAGAAATCATTTGTGAATCAAGATACCAATGGAGGTTATCAAATCATACGCTATGGTATTGACAAATGTACTTATGTCACATTTTTGTTATAACTGCTATTATTAATTACAAGAGTTGACACGAGGCAAGTGTGTTTCGATTGTGGTTTAGGTTTTTAGCGGTGGTGGAGAGGCAGGGAGTTTATGGACGGTGCCGGAGATGGAGACGACGGAGAGGTTATGGAGAGGGCATAGAGAAGCGAGCTTGCTCCGGTATAAAGAGAAACGGCAAAACCGTCTTTTCTCTAAGCGGATTCGATACCAAGTTCGTAAACTCAACGCTGAGAAACGTCCTCGGGTTAAAGTAAGCTTCCATTCTTTTCTTTACAACAATTTACACACTACTGGAATTGGATTTAGATTTGGGTTATAAATACGATGGCTTACACTATTAGGAAACGTGTAATTTATACTCACCGAGAGCTAGAATTGGTTGATGCATGGGATGGAACTGCTGGTTCTAATTACTCCTTGTTTTTTGGTTCTATCTCTTTTCAGGGCCGGTTTGTGAAGAGAGACGATCCGTAAACCTACTGAAAACTGGTGGTTTGTGGACATATTTGTCTTCTGAAATAACCAAGTGGCGAATCTTTGGTATAATATTTGTTATTTTGTGTAACTTTTTGAGAAGTTAGGGGCGAACCGTAGTATACCGAGATATGAAAGGTGTTGGTCTGTATAGGGGTCTTGACCAGCTCGGTTATACAAAAGTTTCGGTTTGATTGCCCATTTTAGCTGTATTATTAGAAAAGTTAACTAATTTGTACCAAATCATCTGAAATAATAATAATAATAATGAAAGTGGATTTTGACCATGCATACATTTCTTGTTTTAACTCTTCAGTATGAAACTAACTACAAGTAAAAAAAATCCTAAATTATAGCTCGAAACTCTCTGAAAAATTTGATAAATATATTACAACATTTAAACATATTAGTTTTACAACTTCGAAATAGATGTCTACATGGAATTTATATAATCAATAACGCATCATGCATGACAATCCTATCTAGTAATTATTCTTGGCTGATTTTATGTTTCACCAAGAAGTTAACAAACAACTAATTTGACAAATTTGTTTAGTTGTTTATACGATTATAGTGGGACAGGAAGTGGAAATGTTGTTAAGATCAAGAAGCTTTTTCGCTCTGAAGGCAGGATCTTCTAACAACAACACTTTGTCTTTCTCTCTAACACCAACCATGTGTAGATATTCATCATCCTCTCTCTCTTTACCTCTGAACAATAGCCGCTGTTGTTTTGGCTCTAAACCGGTAAGCAATGATAGTACCATCTTAAGCTCTCCTGTAAACCCATAAGTATAAATCAGTACATATCAGGAAAATTTGTATGGATTTAGACTTTTTCATTTTTTTTTGTCAAACTTTAGACTTTTTCATAAACATAAATTTGACATTATCTTTTTTATTTATTTCATATGTAGAATGGTTTTCTAGGTTTAAGAATAAGAAAAATATTTTTTAGTTTCAAATTGTGTTTTTGTGATATAAATAAACGATAGTTTTCGTAATCTCACATTTAATCTATTTGATCCTTTAAATTTCTGAAATAATATCAGATTAAGTATCCTCAAATACCATAAAGATTCAGAAGTACTGGAAGACGAGAAAATTACCAAAAGTGGAGGTGGCTTCAATGGAGAGATCATGGAAATGAGCAAAAGTAGAGATTCTAATGGAGATCAAATCTTCACCAACGCTCTCTTGTCTCTTTTGAACAAGCATACCTCCTGGCCTAAGTTCCCATTTGATCTCATTGTTGTTGGAGCTACTATTGTTGTTACTATTACCAGATCCCTTTTGTTGTTGATCTTGTTGTGTGCCTTTGTTGTTAGTTCTTTTACCAAAACCAAATCTAATCCCAAACCTCTTGGACTTAAACTTCATCATCACTTTCTACTCTGATTTCTGTGGAGCTTTTTTTCTTCTTCTGTTTTCTCTCGAGCTTTGGGATACATAAACAAGGAAACATTTAGGTGGTTTATATAAGAGACACGAGGTAAAGAAAAGGACAAAACCACATACATACTTGCATGTGCAAGTTGCTTTTTACAGTTTACAAGTCTTCCTCTTTTTAATATATCTATATATATATATTAATGTTATGTGAATTAATTATGTGGAGTTAGTTAATAATAGAATAAGAAATAAGCCATGAATATGTGCCGACAATGGATAAATCAGATTTATATAGGATGATTGAGACTGTTGTGAGAAGAGTTTCAGCACATGGGCGATGGTTCGACTGATGATAAACAATGTTTCCTTGATTGAAGGATCCCGAACACGAAAAATATGTAAACAAAAAGACAATCAAAACTATAGTATTGTTAATTAATTAAAAGTTATTATGGGTAGGCTTTGTTTTATCTATGATTCCGGCTGGCCGACCTTGTTGTATAAAAGTTTATCTCAGTTTGACAAATTAATTTCAGTACTTATTTTTAATCAATACTATTTGTATATCGAGTGTATAAAAAGCATACAAAAGCCTCATTATTATTATTTTTTTTTTTGAACGCACAGCCTCTATTATTCTAGGCGATTAAAATGATTTATCCGTTCACAAACTGAATTGTTTTATTTTAAGACGATCAACAATTTCTAGTGGATTAAAATTCTAAAAACGGTTAATGGTAGACAAAAAAATTGTTTTTCTAAATCGATGAATATAACATTGGCAGAGAGGAAAACTATCTACATTGCATCTCTAGAATATATAGTTTTCTTACTAACAGTAAGAGTTGAACAAACCATTAAAGGTCTGATTCACACGATCTGTTGAATTTTTCTCAAATAATTCATACATAGAGAACTATGATTACCGAGGAAAAACTTAAAAGACAAATATCGAATTCTTAGATGATCAGAATACATCTATTTAATTTATATTATCCTTGGCATGGGTATTTAGGATTTAAAATGGTGGATATAAACTTCACAAGTGTCGCATTATACAGTTAACAAGTAGGAGTACAAAGCAAAAGTGTTGACAAGAGAAAAACGAAGAAAATTAGCATATGATATACATAATCAAGTAAAATGGACAGTAGTTTGATTTGTTCTTTAGTGCCAATCAAAGTGATTACATTTCTTGGGTGAATTTGAATCTTTGTGTAAAGATCGCCATGTGGTAGGACCATTTTGGAAAAATTAATAATGCATGAAAGCCTTTTGAAGTAACGACAAATTAATAAATTATAAAGGATAGGTTACTGAGTAGCTAAATGTTAATAATGACAATATATCATTGTGTGAGTTTGTATATATATGATGAATCTAAAATAAAATCTTCGACAGGATATTTCTTTTGTGGAAGATATCAAACAACTCAGCTTATAACTACATAAGATTTGCTGAATCTGATTATGTAATAGTGTTATTAGGGGAGTATCTGTCTTTCTACTGGAAGCCTAATTCTAAATCATTGTACAATGTTAACAGTTTTTATATCACGACCGTGAACTGAGAAAATTAATCTACTGAAAAACATGAACTGAAACCACGACCTATTTGCATCCAGTTTATTGTTTGCATGAATGTACAATCAAAATTTTAACTCGAAATTGACTGTACCAAATAATAACAACTATTTTTATAAGTCTAGATTAGTTACTTACTATCATTTTCCAATGAATCAAATTCAACTTGTTTGTATTTCTTTTCATTTATAAATACCAGTATCTGTTTTCTATTTGGTAGCAATAGCTTTTTTCCTTGTCCATCGAGTTATTGACACTTATCCATCCGATTAGTGACTGACATTTTCTGAATTTGACCAAGTAGTGACAGTCTCTTTGTAGTTGTACGTTAGGTTAGATTAATCTCTAATTAAATTGTAGATCTTCAACATAAAACCAAACCATACATACATCAAGATCAAGTATTTGATTATTAATGGACAAGGTGATATGACATAGCAACATGTTGTAGTAGCTAGAAGACGGTACTTGAGATATGGTGAATCCATTATCATGTTTCTCCTTTAACAAAATTGATCCACCAACATGGTTGCCCATCATAATTATACATAAAATATAGAATATGCAACATTTATCTATGCACACAATTATGTGTGTTGTGGAACATTTTATACATGTATAATATATGTATATATGCATGGGTCAGATATGTTTATTGGATTTTTTCTAAAGAACATATATCCTTTGTACCCAACCTAAAGTATGCTCTTCAATGCATCTCTGTCATGTGGAACTTCTAATTTTGTTCCCCCTCAATGAGAGAAACAGTTTAAAATATCATTCTAGTAATCACATTTAAAAATTGGAAAAAAAAACAATAAAACATTGCATGAGTTTTGACAGCAGTTTTTCTTGTTAAAAAATAAAAATAGTTCAGTTAAAATTATAACTGTGAAAGGTTCGTAACCTCTTCCTACTACACGTAGAGATACTCAGCTAGATGATAACAAGAAAGCAAAACTTCTAACCCTTGTCATTTTTATTTTGCTGAAATTTTTTCTCTTTCTACCGAGATACTCCTTTAGACTGTGATCAAATGGCTAAAATCTTTAAAACTTATGAAGCAATATATGGACAGAAGGTAAATTTTGACAAATTTTTAACAAATATAAATAAAAGATACAAAGATATATTACAAAATTTCAACTGTGAAAAGTATAGAAAATACGTAGTTTGTATATATGTATTTTATTTTAAGAGATTCAAACACGTTTTGGGGCCAAATTATTGGGCTTGAATGAAAATAAATGCATGGAACGACACCGTTTACATGATTCTGTCTTGCAGCAGTTGAAGCTTACCCGCTCGTAAAGAAATTGGATGGCCACAAGCGCACCACACCACCGCTTAACCAAAGAGAGTCTAAACCATATCTGGTGTGGCTGCGTCTGAGATTTTGAATTCGAGATTCTGCTTCAATGGCATGAATATAGCATCATGATAGTCCGTGTTTGATGCTCACTTTTTTGTTTCTCCTTGAAACACGCAAAGGGAGATCGCGTTTTACTCACCTGTGTATGCATTCGTGTTCGGGGTTTTCGAGCTTGATAAATTTCAGTTCATGGGTCGTTATTGTTTAGGCGGTGAACATGCGAGATTTGAGCATTTGGAAATTTGAGCATTTGGTTTGTGATTGTGGTGAAATTGTGTTGTAAAAAATGCAAGCTTTAAGCATTTGGCCATTGAAGTTTGGTCTTTTGGTTGGATCAAGATTGGAATTTGAGTTGGATTTTTCTTGTTTTGTAGTTACGCCTAAGACTAGAAAAAGGCATTGTTTTGTGGAACAGGCTTGCTTTGGTAGTATCTCTAGCTTGGTCTTGGTGTCTAGTAATAGGAAATTTGAAGGTTTCGCCATAAATCCTACCTCGAAAGTTCTGTTTCTGTGTGAGCCAAAGAGAAGTTTGTTGGGATCATCTGTTGGGGTAGGATGGGCCACGGAGCAACGAGAACTCGGGGAGGAGGAAGTCTCAAGGGAAGATTCAAGTTCACTTACTGCATCAGACTTTGATCATTCTGAATCACAGGCTGTAACTGGAGGAGAGAAAACCAATTCAAGAGTTAATGTGAGAGAACTGGCGTATAGTTTACGAGCTGCTAAGACAGCGGATGACGTGGATGTTGTTCTCAAAGAGAAAGGGGATTTGCCTCTTCAAGTCTATTGTGCTATGATAAGGGGTTTTGGCAAGGACAAGAGACTGAGGCCTGCAATGGCTGTAGTAGATTGGCTTAAGAGGAAGAAGACTGAGACTGGCGGTTTGATTGGTCCAAACCTTTTCATATATAATAGTCTTTTGGGTGCGATGAAAGAGTCGAGTGGGGTTAAAGAAACAGAGAAGATACTGAGTGATATGGAGGAAGAAGGGATTGTTCCAAACATTGTCACTTATAATACTTTGATGGTTATTTACATGGAGGAAGGAGAGTTTCACAAGGCCCTTGGGATTCTTGATTTAGTCAAGGAAAAAGGTTTAAAGCCTTCCCCGGTAACTTATTCGACGGCTTTGTTGGTATACAGGAGAATGGAAGACGGAATGGGAGCTCTCGAGTTCTTTGTTGAATTGAGAGAGAAATTCTCAAAGAGGGAAATAGGGAACGACGTTGGTTATGATTGGCAATTTGAGTTTGTTAAGCTCGAAAACTTCATTGGTAGAATATGCTACCAAGTGATGAGGCGGTGGCTGGTGAAAGATGAGAACTTGACCACTAAGGTGTTGAAGCTTTTGAATGCAATGGACAATGCAGGGCTTAAACCGAGTAGGGAAGAGCACGAGAGGCTCATATGGGCGTGTACGCGTGAAGAACATTACGTTGTTGGTAAAGAGTTGTATAAAAGAATCAGAGAGAGGTTTCCTGAGATAAGTCTATCTGTCTGCAACCACTTGATTTGGCTGATGGGTAAGGCTAAGAAATGGTGGGCGGCGTTGGAGATCTACGAGGATCTTCTTGATGAAGGACCTGAACCGAACAACTTATCTTACGAGCTAGTGGTCTCTCATTTCAGTATCTTGCTGAGTGCAGCTAGCAGGAGAGGGATATGGAGATGGGGAGTTCGGTTACTTAACAAAATGGAAGATAAAGGATTAAAACCGCAGAGCAGACACTGGAACGCGGTTCTTGTAGCGTGCTCAAAAGCCTCCGAGACTGCGGCTGCGATCCAAATCTTTAAAGGAATGGTTGAAAACGGTGAGAAGCCAACGGTAATCTCATACGGTGCGCTGCTCAGTGCACTTGAGAAAGGGAAGTTATATGATGAGGCGTTCCGAGTTTGGAACCATATGATCAAGGTAGGGATTGAGCCGAATCTTCACGCTTACACGATAATGGCTTCGGTTTTGACAGGGCAGAAAAAGTTCAATCTTTTAGATACCCTTCTCAAGGAAATGACTTCAAAGGGTATTGAGCCGAGCGTTGTGACTTACAACGCGGTTATAAGCGCTTGCGCGAGGAACGAGTTAAGCGGTGTGGCTTACGAGTGGTTTCACCGTATGAGAGGTGAGAATGTCGAGCCTAATGAGATAACTTACGAGATGTTGATTGAGGCTCTTGCGAATGATGCCAAGCCTAGGCTTGCGTATGAGTTGCATTTGAAGGCTCAAAACGAAGGGCTGAAGCTCTCTTCTAAGCCGTACGATGCGGTTGTTAGATCTGCGGAGAGTTATGGAGCCACCATTGATCTTAATCTGTTGGGTCCTCGACCAGACAAAGAGAAGAGAGCATAACAGTATTTACAAGAGAAATGAGTAGAAGATGAAACAGATTTCTTGTTATTAGTGTAACCAACATTGTACAAGAGAGAAGATGCTGAAACAGGTTTATGTTGAGATGTAACGAACATTGTGCAAGAGCAAATTGAAGATTTCTGAAGATACGGTCATGATAAGTTCAATGTGGTTGTTCCTATTTTCTGAGTTATGTGATAAAGCTTAGGTACATTAGTAAACTCTGAATCAGTTAGAATTCATACTTATTAAGATGTGTAAGTCGGAGGCCAAGCTAAAGACTTGTATATCGAACCGAATCAGTAATTTTTCAATCCAGAACCGAATCGAGCGGGACAAAAGCAAATTAAATGTACCAGTTACTCGAAAATAGCCCACGAAAACACTCTAACTGACTCGGAGTGTTCGATCTCCTTTGTTCCCGCTTGTTTTCATTTTGATCAAAAGCACTTAACCAACCACTAACACTTATCAACTATTCACCCCCCACTATCTCTCTTCTCGTAACCAACCCGACTCGATGTCTTATAAAACCCCTAACTTATTAACCCCAAAACCAGATGTACTTCATTGTTGTTTACTCTCAGGATAAGAGTTTTTTTGGTTTTCATCAGAAAAAGAGGATCGAGAAAGATGTTTCTTTGGCTAGTTATTGTCTTAATGATTTCAGCTTCTGTCTCTTCACATGAATACAAACTCCATTGGGTAGTTCCTCCTGCAAATGCTTCTACAAATCTAAATGATTGGGCTTCCAATAAGCAGTTCCAAGTTGGAGATACCATTCGTAAGTATACTCAAACCCTAAAAGAGTAGTTTCCATCTTTTTCACATCAAATTTTGATTTTTTATTTGTTTCTCGTTTGGTTTTATGGGCTAAAAGGATTCAAGTACAAGAAAGATTCGGTGATGCAAGTGACGAAGGAGGATTATAAGCAATGCAATTCGTCGCACCCAAGATTCTACTCCAATACAGGCAAGACCCGATTCATGTTTGATCACTCAGTTCCTTACTATTTCATTAGTGGAACGTCAGGTCACTGCGAAAAAGGTCAGAAGATGATCGTCGAGGTCATATCTCACGACCAGGCCATCTCATCCTCATCAGCTCCTCCGGCTGCAATGGCCGTTTGGTTCTGCTTCTTCAGCTTCACGTTATCTCTAGTAGCTTAGTGTCAATGCTAGATTTAGTTTAAAATTAAGTTGTTTTTTTTCTTTGGCTGCTTCTAAAATTTCTGTATTCTTGTTTTATTAAAGCTCATATATTTGCTATTGGCTTACTTTCATAAAAAAATTTGCTTGTTTAGTCTCTCTTTTCTTCAATATACCTACTTGAAGTTGTTTGATAATTACCGTATCCATTACAAAAAAAAAAATGCATTGATTTGCTCTTCATCCCATATAAATAATTACCATTTCAATAAAAAAATAACACTTGTAATTACTTAACATTTTAAAATGATAAACACACTTAAATGTGACACCTCAACCTTTTTAACTTAAATGTAAGGGATAAAAAGTGAAAAGACTTCCCGGACTAGGCAAGAACTGAAATTGATGAAGTCTGGATCGGCTTATTTTGGTTTCTTTTAGAGTTTGTCCATAAGTATTTTATTCGTTGCGCATGTAAATCACAATCAAATTAATTAATTTTTTAATTATACAGAGATCAGCTATTCGCTTTCAGACAGATTCAAATGTTATTTTAGGGAAAGGTTACAAATAAAACATATTTGGAAATACGAAATACATGCTGAAATCCTAGGTAAACTATGAATGTAAATCGTCATCACTTTCACTGGTAGGACCAAAATTTCCTTGAGTGCCTCCTTTGCGGATTTCATTAAAGAAAACTTGAAACTTAACCTCAGGAAAATAATGTCTATCACTTTAATGTATGGTTTGCAAACGATAAACTAACTCCTAACATGAATTTGTTTTGTGCCACCAGTTACACTGATATTGTTAGACCGCGAAAAATCTAGATTGAAATCACGAAACAAAATCAATGTAATAAAACAGTAGGTTAAGGAAAGCGTATTAAAACAAGACCTTGAAAACGTTTTAGAAAATAAGATGAAACACGGAGTCGAGATTTGATCTCTTTCCTTAACTCAATAAATCGCCCGTAATGTGTGACGGTTCTGTTGCGATTTTTGAATCCCAGGATACAACCGTGACGAGACTGCTTTGCAACACCCAAAATAGAATCTACGAACTTTCCTCTACGCTATACTCTCGAGACACTTACGATATTAAGAAGAGACGAGAGAGATTGCTGGAACTTTTGTTGCTATGAACGTTCTCAATCGGGTGATTTTTATGAAGAGAGAAGGCACGTATTTATATGGAACGAGT
>KE156110.1:1601930-1617453 GCA_000411075.1 Sisymbrium irio
CCTCCATAGTGTCCCCACAAAGCTTTTGACCTGTACAAGAGGAATGCCATATTTATACTAGAAGATTTTCTTTTTTCTTTCCAATGTGGGACAAGTTCACTTTGCATTCATTTACTCTTTAACAAAAGATAAGGCTTTATTAAAGAGCCAATGACCCAATTTCTCTTTACATTAAATCAAATTTTACACAATTTAATAAGCTTATAAAATTGGGTTCCAACAGATATACCCCATAAGAATACTCTAGGTGAGCCAGAGTGCTTGATCCGCCTTGTTCCCACCTTGTTGCATTGACAGAAACAGTTTCAAAAGCTCTTAACCAACCACTAACACAGTAACACTTATCTCTTACTCTCTTTATCTTATCTCGTCAGCAAGTCGTCTTAATTTGATCGTCTCAGTGATTGGGCTTCCGGTAAACATTTCCATGGCGGTGACACCATTCGTAGGTATAAACCAATGTTACACGAAATTTGAAATATACAAATAGCTTTTAGAAATATACCCTCTCTATTTTTCTTTGATTGATTTTTTAGACATTTCACATATACAAAAAAACATTTAATACTTATAATTTAATCACATTATTTTTGACAGTTAGAAGATTTTTTCATAGTTTTAATTGGTAAAAATTTATTTGATCATTAATTACTCCTAATAATTACCAATTTAATTAAATAAAAAATCAATATTTTAAAAACAAAATAATAAACTACAACATTAATTTAAAAAAAAACGGAGGGAATATAAATTTACTATTATTACAAAAAAATATTTATAAAATGTTATTCGTTTAATTCAATTTACCGCACTCATTTTTTAAAGGAAAATTAATTCAATGATTGCAAAAATCCAAACACTTGACGGAAGCAACGTCGTCGTCATTGTCTTTTATCCCAACAACTACAATCACCATGGTCTAATCAAATCTTCTTAAGAAAAATAATAGTACGTTATCAAAAATTTAGAAGGGATGATTACTTAATTGTTATACAAAAATCAAATGCCTGCTTTCAAATGAAGTAGGTACAGTTGTTATTAATTTTATTTTTAGCAAAAGTAGGTGGGTAGCATTTATTTTGGAACTCATTGTTAATTTTGAAACACTAAACTTTTTTATATTTTTTTGAACTTCAACGGGTCAATTTTTTCATAATTTTTTTTTCTTTCTGATAAAAGGTTTAAGTCATTTTTCACAAGTTTTGTTTATTATGTTTCTTATACTCCCAAACTTTTTTTTCTCGTAAATGTTTCTTATAATAGATGAAAGGCCGCATTGACCTAATTCACCAAACTTTAAAGAACAAATTGATAACAGATATAAAATAATGTAAACAAAATTTATTGTGCCCCGCACATGTGGGATATATGATTGGTTTTGCGATATATATGTTGCCCTTTATTTGGTAGAATTGTAAGCAACTTCAAATATAACTATGAACTACGATTATGGTGATCACGACTTTGGCCGATAAAACTAAAAGTGACATTTTAGCTACTAATTACTTATGATATAGTCACTATATATATGCATATATAAAACATATTATATGAACAAGATATAATCCATGATTGCATGCCATGCATACTCCACATCTTACATACATGAACTTAAGCTACCAATTACTTACGATAATTATTTTATAGATATGTGTTACAATGTCATATCACATTTTGTCATAAATGAAAAGCGTATCATCAAGATTGGCGAAGAGGTCCCATGGCACAAAAGGATCCCTCATGTCCAAGTCCCATTGCTTTAAAGAGATCGAATCTTCTGCAAGATATGATGAAGATTCACTTCTTGAAATATTACTATATAAAGAAGAGAAAGAAGAAGACGAGATAGATATCTCGTTGCCTTGCATTTGGAATAGAGATCCGATGTCTTCTTCTTCTGCACATAGGCTTTTGCAGTTTTTTGCCTGAAGTTCTTCATCATTATTGGGTATTACTAATGTTTGTCTTGTTTCTATTATAGCACCATCTTTTGGTTGATCCTTGGTTTCTTCTCTTTCTCTGATGGTAGAACACATATTTGGTTCTGTTATCTTAGATTCGGTTTGGTCGGTAATATTATTCATTGGTTTATGCGAAGCCGGATCTAAACCAAGTTGTTTCATTTTCTTTTTGATCTTCGTATTCCAATGGTTCTTTATCTCGTTATCCGTTCGACCAGAGAAATGTGAGGCAATCTTAGACCACCTACAACGTCCAATGCGTTCATAAAACATGTAAGAAACATAACTATAGCATTTATGTAGCATATAACGCGACTCTATCCATGGCAGCTTTTACAACTTTACAAGTGTCATGAACTAAACCAAAAAAAGTAGTTTACGACATGAATGATCCATATGGACATAAACTTGTATACGGTATGTATAAATCCCCATATATATTTGTATATATATGTTTCGTTCCTTCCACAACCGGTTCTTCATTAAAAAAAAAAACATTCCCCGGCACAACTATATATACGTCAAACTTAGTTTTTGTTTTAAGAACACGTTTTTTATCTTTCAGAAAGAAACTAATAAATGAAGTGAAGGAAGTTGAATGAAAAATATCGGACCTAAATCCAAGCACGGTAAGATATGGCGAGAGGTTCATTTTTAAAAAGATCTGGTTTGACACGGGCTAAGAAATTATACGATTAAAGGAAATCTTTGAACCCAAAAAGAAAAGAAAATTATCACGTACCGATTTCCAAGTTGAGAGTGAAGTTCCATAATCCGATCTTCTTCAGCATCAGTAAAACCACCCCTCTTGAGATCGGGTCTCAAATAATTAATCCATCTCAATCTACAGCTCTTCCCACATCTCAACAAACCTTCATGCACATGTAAACACTAAATAAACCCCCAAAGAGAACAGAAAATGCAAGAAAATAATAAAGCGTAATTATGCATGTAAATAAATATATATGTGTTTGGCTAAATAAAGACGTACCTGCAAGTTTGGGGACAATTCTCCAGCAGTGGATGCCATTATTAAGAATGAAGTTCATGAGTCTATGATCTTCTTCTATAGTCCATGGGCCTCTTTTTAATCCAATTTTGTCGCAGCAAGGTTTTCTCCCCATTTATTTTAAAGCAAACCCTAATTAATGACATTAATCAAATATCAGACATATAGCTAGGATGCTAATTCAAAGCAAAGAGAGAGAGCTTGATGAGTTAGCCAAAAATATAAAGAAGAGAGCTTTGAATCAAGTAATGGGCATTACCTATAAATAATAAGAGGTGAGTTGGGATGGGCAAAGATTCTCTCTTTTGACAGGTCACTTACAGGCTAAAAGACAAATGAATCCAATTTAAAGCATAACACTAATAAGTGAAGCAGTAAATAATGATTGCCAAGACGCTTAAACAAAGAGTTAGTGAGAAGTGTGTGAGGTTGTTTTAGAATAATATGTGTTTGTCGACAAACTTCTTTTTAGCTTATGATTCATTAATTATCAAAGTTTGCGCTAAAGGCTAAAGCAATGCTTAAACTAATTAAATGGGTATAAATAAATTACGTGCGAAGTTGCGATAAACTATATATATGTATGTAATTAGCCACTACACAAATCTCTTTTATTGTTTCTATAAAGAGAGACTAGTATTATTCATACGTGTAGTGGTGGCGGCAGAAGAATAATCCTCATGTATTAGTTTTTAGCCATTAAGCCGTCATTGTAAACGGTTTACGTAACTATTAAAATCGATTTTTCGTACGGATTAAAAAAAAACGTTAATTGGGATTTCGATTTGAGATTTTTCGAGTAGTAAAAAATACAAACATTTTTAAACAAGTTTCCGTAATTGCAATTTGCAAATAATTATATGTTTGCTTTACTGTAAAGTACTTATTGTTGAGTTTATGATTACAGATAGAATAAGATTACTTTAATAGGTAACTGAAGAAATTAACTGACTAATGTTTTGTTAAAAAGTTTGGTTAAAAGAAAACGATTTGAGATTTGTTGGGATCCATCGGTCCCCTTCTTCAAAGCGTTGTGCTTATTCTGTCATCAAAGCATCTTTTATTTTCGCATTATTCTAATTGTACATATTTTGTATATAATTATGAACCTCTGAAGACTCTACTTTTTACGTCATCGTATGTTAGTTTGCCTTTTATGATTAGGCAACTTGCTTAATAAAGAAAGTCAATTTTATATTCGTTTACCATAATCTGCGATATATAATTCTGTTAAATTGAATCAACGTAACTCACATAGTCAAAATTTGATGCCAAAAAGGTTAAACTATCAATGATTTTTTTTAAATGACACTGTATAGTATACCACTAACTACGTTTATTAGATTTTAACTTTATTTAAATGAAGAAAACATTCAAATTCATAAATTGTTACCTAACAGTATTTGAAAGAACTAGTACTTACTAAAGTTAGTCATTTTAATATAAGATAAATTCAATGTTTATTAGAAAGATAAAGTTTTCAGTCAATTAAGAAAGGTGAGTCTCTAATAGATTGCACTACAAAAATACATTGCTAGGAACAAATTATTTTTTTTACATAATCAAAAACTTTTGGGGGAAAAAAACTCATATAAAATCGAAAACTTATAGAAAAATCAGATACTATATCCTTCTTGAAAAATATGTATATATACATATATAGGTGATTGAAAATTAAATCGAAATTCAACACACGAAAAAATGCGTTGGACTATAATTGGAGATAAGAAAAAAGAAAACTAAATGATCGGGCCGGGTTAAATTATCTCCTCAAGTTTAATGGATGCGTTTCATCATTTTCTATCATCGTTTTTTTTTATCTTTCTCTTATTTATAACTTATGCTTTCCGTTCCGCATTACTTTCCTAAGATACTGCAAAAATCATAGCATACTGTTTTTATTTTCACTGCAATAATATGATAATAATATTTTTCTAAAAGAAAATGTAGCCGAAATACTCACATATTTAGTCCCACACCATTTAAGGTAAATCTTCAAGCACTATATCACCATAAATTAGTTTTAAGTCAGTATTTTAAGTATTATTCTTATTTCATCCTCTATATGGAACTGGTATCCTTAGTCATACTCAAGTAAGTTCCACAATATAAAAAAAGAAGTAATTAACGTTCTTAAAAGTAATTATAAAGAACAATGTGCATTAAAATAGTCCAAACGGAGGGGTTCCGCGTACATGCACGAAGGAATATTCTCCAAGTACTTGAAAGTATATATATGCATATACTCAATATGTATCAAATATACAGAAATCTATCCAATGAATAATTGTAGTTATAGAATACTGAAATTTATTAGGCCATATGTCATAGTCTATTATAATCCAAATAAAAGAAAAAAACCATCTTAAATATGTATCCAAATTGTATAATACTTAGTATTTTTCATTCTGATTGACTACTTAATCCGTTGTGCCTTATGTAGCAATTCAATTTGCATTAAACTACTAGAGAAAACTAGGTCATCGGGGAATTATAAATAGACGTCAAAATAAGTTAAGAATTTTTGGTTTTTTTTTTTTACTATCATCGGCGTCTATATATATGTGTAAGGGATCTATATCGTAAATCTTAGTCAAACAAAATAACTACATTAAATGGTCTAATTTATTTATCTTTTGCGTGGTGCATCATAATCTTGACGAAAATAAACTCGCAGCTAACCTAATATTCGATTTTGTTTTGGTTCGCTGATTCTCAACTGAACTAAATTTTAGACTAGAGTATTAAATACATGAGAGAGCATGGGTAAGAAAACTATAATACGATTATACGATGGACCAAAATCAAACAACTTATTAATTTTAGGCCCAATAAAAACTTACGTTTCTAGCCCATTAGGTCCAATTTAGTCTCGTATGGGCTAGAAACGTATTAAAATATCAGGGGATTTCTTTATAACTGCGAAATTTGTTTGCTTTCAAGAATGCTTTCATTTAGCCCTTTTTTCCCGAATGTTTTGATCTCAAACTTGTTGCCAAAAAAACTTATAATACTCTATTGATAAAATGAAAGCCACGAAACTAAACCAGTACCAAAACTCAAATTATCTCTATTATATATACCAAATCAAGAGCCAAAAAGTAGTTGACAAAAAAAAAAAAAAATCAAGAGACAAAAAGTAAACAGACCGGATCGATCCGTAATCAAACCAGAATAGTTCGGTTTAGTTTTGTCAAAATACGTCCCTCGTTGTGACGACGAAGTAATAGCTGTCCCAAAACATAAACGAACATATAAATCATACATGGATGCCCACTAACAAATTCAGACACATCACCATTTTCACAGCTCTGTCCATCTTTCCATTAAAAAAAATAATGTCTACGCGGAACAGCATGTCATGATAACGACTTAATGATCGTTCAACACCAAGACTGATTCTAATGCGTTGACTTTTAAATACACTAACATTTTTATATACAACCCGACCTCCCTATAAATTCAAGCCCGTTTGTTGATAGATCCCACAGAGAACAGCGAGGAAAGAAACCAAAACAGAAGAAGAAGAAGAAGAAGGAGAAGACGGAGAAGAATCCAAATGGAAGCAAGAAATTCTTTGATCCGCTTTACCTTCGTCTGCATTGTCTTGGCCGTGTTGGTCATGACTGCCGAGTCGCACGCCGGACACGATCACGGTCCGGCTAAGGCTCCGTCTTCACATGGACCCAAGGCTCATGCTCCGGGCCCACATGGACCCCACGCTCATGCTCCGGCACCAAGTGCTGCCAGTTTCTCCGCCTATCCTCAGCTTATCGCCACCGCATTGGTCGGTGCCTTGTCTTTCGTCTTCTAAGATGTATTTCTATTCATCATTCGATTGTTTTCTCTCGGGAGTTTTTTTCTTTATTTTTTTTGTTCCATGTCTTCCCTGTTTCTTGTATCTTGAAAGACTGCGATGTTCTGTTGCTATCATAATAAGAATTCCTATATAAAAAAGACAGTTCTCCTGTATTGTGTTCGTGTAATATTTTCCTCCTTTGAATCAAATCGTCTTATAACCTTATACACTCATTTAATAGTATAAGGATGTAATAAATACGAAACAAAATAGTGAAATGTCAGCCTTAAGTTACAATATATTGGCATGACTGGATAAAACAAAGAGAGCCTTCAGACAATTTTTGTATGTGTGTGTGATAAAAAAAGAGCATTCAGACATTAGTTTTGTAAGAAATGAGTATATATTAGGACAACGTGAGGCTTCTTATATGCATTCTAACATTCATAAATATTATTATCTCCAAGCATCATGAAACCATAAACATGATATATAAAAACGTACTGGTAACTTTATTAACAGAATGAAAAACTCAAAAACTATGTATATAATATAGAAGGATCACCAGAATGTTGTAGTAATTTGCAATCAAGACTATAAGTGATTAAGTGCAACTCCACTGAATCAGACTGGCAAAATGAATAAAAGCCAGACAGCTAAAAAATACATTATAACAACAATTGACAACGAAGTTAAAGACACCATCTCAATAGTGAGTGTTTTAATTTATTTTTCTTTTTGTTAATGCCAATCTCAATAGTCACAAGGCTCACTCTTCTTCGTTGACTTTGCATCTTCTCCACTAATCATTTTTATACAGCCTGACTCCTTTTTATCATCATTTATATATCAGTCTGAGAAGACAGGTGGAGCAAATACTAAAATAAAAAAGTAGCGTTTGCGTCACTCATCGAAGTATTGTAGGGTCATTTATTCGTTTAATGTGGAAAAAACTGCCTGGTTGAAATTGTTATTAAAAAAAACTGCCCGGTCGCATATATTTCCCATCAGCCAATGGCATTCAACCAAAGTCAGCTTACTCGCTATTGTGATTATGTGATATTGTGAAATTTGTTAACTAGGATTTTAATTTTTAATTTTTTTTTTTTTAATTTATGCTGCCGACTCCTTTTGAAAATACCTCATGTAAGAGCACGCCAACGTTTTTAAAAGAAAACTCATTTTCCATAATCAAAATCTTTTGGGGAAAAAACTCATAATAAAGTGTTGGTAGGCTTTAACTCATCTAAAAAAAATCGAACCAAAGTAAAAAATCATATAAAATGGGGTTTTGCTTAAACAAAAAAATGTAATGCATCATGCTTTAATATACAAACAATAGTAGCCTGCAATCATGCGTTTTTTTTCATCGATCCACTTGGCATGTTTGTACAACTACAACCTCTCTCTATCTCCGACTCTTTCCCGCCATTTGTTTGAATGAATGTGGTAAAAGCCTTCTGATCATTTTAAAATCATAGAAAGTTGAATAAATAAAAGGTTTTGAAAATCCCTCGCAGGCCTTATTATGAATTACGATACAATAATGGGCCTGTATCAAAACACCAAAGAATAAAGCCCAATAAGTTACAAATGACTAAACGGAGCCCAAGAGAGACGCGATTTCGATTCGACGTTTTGCCTTATCCGTTCGGCTCATCTTCTTCCTTCGCCTCTAACTTAGTTGTTTCTTTGTCCAGAATCCGTACGGAAGAGGATAGAAGAAGAAAAATGGCGCAGATGGTTGCGATGCCCGTAGCGCACTCGCTCTCACTGATTTGCAGTTGGACAAAATCGAACCCTCTCTCTCGCAACACTCTTGCTCTCCCATCTTCAAACGCTCCCAATGTAATCATCTCTCTCTTCTCTCGAGTAGTATTGTTGTAATTGAAGTTGTCGGATTTATGATTCCTTGGTGTTATGTTTGCTAGCTTTCAGTTTATTTATGGTTGAGGGGAAGAAGAAATCTTGTGTAGGTGTCACTGTTTGAACACTACCATCAATTTGGTCACTGGTTGTTGGGTTTTGTCTTTTTGTTGGTATTGAAAATGCAGAAGCAGAGTCTAAGCATCAGATGTGCTCGTGTTGGAGGTGTGGAGATTCCGAGTAACAAGAGAATTGAGTACTCTCTTCAGTACATTCATGGGATTGGCCGAACCAGGGCTCGCCAGATCCTCGTTGACCTCCAGATGGAGAACAAAATCACCAAAGACATGGCTGAGGAAGAGCTCATCATTCTTCGTGACGAAGTCTCCAAGTATATGATCGAGGGTGACCTGGTACTTACTCCCTTCATCTTTGCTTCCTTCATCTTTGCTTTGTGTAGAACGGATTCGTTTGTGATTTTTGTGCTGTGGGTGTTTTTGTGCAGAGGAGATTCAATGCGCTTGCTATCAAGAGATTGAAGGAGATCCAGTGTTACCGTGGGGTAAGGCACATCCAAGGGCTGCCTTGTCGGGGACAGAGAACCAAGAACAACTGCAGGACTCTTAAAGGCAAGAAAATTGCTATTGCTGGCAAGAAGAAGGTTTCCAAGTAACCCAACCATCCTTCTCATCTCCTTCTTCTTCTGTAATACTCTTTTTAGTTTGTCTAGTTTCTCCTCTGTTTGTTGAAATGTGATTTGTAATCCCTCAGACTTGGTTCCAATTGAGCCCTTTCCAGATTATCTTCGGCTTTACTGTTATTATTCCATGTCTTCATCATTCATTCACCTTAAGTTCCAGAAAAAGGGAACATTTTTCAGCATTGAATAATAGTGGTAACATTCAATCTACTCCTGCGCCAACAGTTGGATTCTAGTGTTTCATAATGTCAAAGATGATACGCTCCAAATTGTTGTTGTCAAACCAAGAACAATTGAACAAACCTGAATATCTGATCGCACCAAGATGGTTTATTCAGAATACGTACATATGAATACATCATTAAAACCCCCCCAAAAAAAATAAAAAATTGATAGTTTTACCAAAAAATACTCAAATCTTGAATCGTCTCTAAACCTAATCACAAAATCTTGCTACATACAAAAAATGGAAGAGAATGAATTGTAATAATAATAACAGGGTAAAGTTCTCAGTAAGAGAACTCATGGCCGCGGAGCGAAATGTATTTCTTGACCCAAATAGCAATATCTTCGGCGCAGGCCTGTGCCTGAGGAGTCCTGAGAAGCATATCTAGCGTTGCAAACTCATGCACTGCGTCTTTGTATTCTAAAACTGGAGAATCTACGTTTACCTTTCTAAGCTCCTCAGCGTAAGCAATGGCCCGATCTCTCATCCAGTCATGCTCAGCCACTACCGTAAGCGTTGGAGGCATTAGCTTCAGAGGTGGTCCACCGCGGTTATGGGCAATTGGGTTTGCTGCCGGGTGGTCAAAGTCGAACTCTTTCTCTGGTAAAAATAGTTTCCAGGCGAGAACAGAGACAGGCTTATCATAGAAGTAAGAGTTTGCCATCTTTATCTCGGACTGTGTCGGGTTGTTCCCGATGAAGAAAGGGTACATTAGAACCTGTGCAACAACTTTAACCGGTTCTAGAAGATTCCCAGCTTCCACTGCTTTCCGAGCTACGTAGTCTGCTATGTTCCCACCACAACTCACCCCAAGAAGAACACATCTGTATTAAAGCCCGAGGAGAAACAAGTTGAGAAACAGAATATGATGTGGGATCGGAAGATAAGCTTATCTAAGTGCATCTAACTAGTTCTACATAGAATCAATCCTGACTTCGTTCCACGTTCTACGTAGACCGACTAGAATCTACTTTAAAGGTATAAAATCTGCTGAAATGGGTCTAAATTCCAAAAAGCAATCTCTGCCAGCACAGGGCATCAAGCTCGCCGTAACTGTCTGAATCAAAGCGTGTTCCAAGTTCAGTAAACATAAAGAGTTCATGGATCAAATCAAAACCCAAATATTCGAAATGGGCATTATCTAAATTCATGGGAGCCCCTCACCACATGGTCTATTACCTCTACTCTAACTCTAGGTGTCTCTAGCTCAAACTTCTTATCTGATTACGTCTATACGTTGTCTGTCTTTACACAGCTAAACAAAACTGGTGAAGCCAGAAGATAAATGACAAACGAGCAGGCAAGAAGATTACAGAAACAAACCTGGAAGGATCGGCGTGAGCAGCGAGCCAAGGCTCAACCATAGAAGCTCCAAAAGCATCCACAATGTGACCTTGAACGTTCAGTTTCTTCAACTCAACGCCATTGACACGTCGATTACCCAAAGACTTGCAACAATCAGCTAGATTAGCCTGTTTCCCGAGCCAATTCAGAACTTTGACTCCATCCTCGAAAGCCGCAGGGTACCTATTCTCAGGGGCAAGCCTATAACCAACGGCCAACACAATAACGTCGCAAACTTTAGCGATTCTCCGGCAAAAGAAGTCATTCGCCGCGGAATCAGAACTTCCGCTGACCCAACCTCCACCGTGAAACTGCAGCATCACTGGAAGCTTCCGTGAATTCCTCTTGAGAGACGGAGCGTATCCTCCGTAAGGTTCTTCGTTGCATCCGTAGCTGTTCCTCCGAGATCCGTTCCTCTCCGGAGAGTTCTGATTGAGAGGGGCGTGGCTGTGTCTCCGATCGGATCTGGGTTGGTGGTGGTAATCGTCTCCGGGGGCTGACGGAGAGAGAGCAGAGTCGGGGAGGAAGATCCTAACGGTGAGTGACGTCATGGGATCAATGTGGATATCTTTGGTGGCGACACCGTCGGTGAAGGAAGGGTTTGCGGCGGAGAGGGATTCGTCGGATCGGGTGGAGACGCCGAAGGAGTCAGGTGAGACATCAGCTGAGATGGAAATGAGATTCTGGAGACGATGTTTCAATAGTAACTTGAAAAAGACGCTATACAGTTTCACACCTACGCTTGGCATTTACAGAGACTCTGGGGATCCCAAAGGTGGTTTCTTTTGTAGGATTTGATTGATTTGGGATCAAAAGAGTCGAATTTGATATAAGCCCAGCTTTGGTTTCTATAATTTTAAGAGTAAATTTACAGAGATTAATAAAAATGATATTATGATGACGACGACGAAGCAGCTAGAGAGAGAGGGACGGACGATTGTGGACAAAGTGTCATTGGCTATTTGGTGTATGAGAGAGGAGAGATTTATCCTCTGAGACGCGTTTACCGTAATTCGGAAAGTTCCGTCTCTCGCTTTTGAGTTTTGTACGTTGTTGTTCTAGAGACGTATAAGTGCTAAAAGCTTTTTTTCCTTTGCGTATAGTGTATAGTTTTCTTCTCCGATTTTGTTATTTGGAGCCATCGAATGAGATTCCAAAACTATTAATCATAGAGTTTTGACACTTCATTTTGTTTTTTCAATCATAAATATGTATGGCATAAACTATAAAGACAGCCCTACATATGATCTATTTTATTATTAAATTTGGGAATGTAACAAAGAATGCTACCGTGTATCACTCATCCCATAATTGTTTGACCATCCTATAGCTTAAAGAGTTGATAATTTTATTCACTGTTCAAATGTTTCCAAAATGTTACGAGAGCAAAAAAACAAAACCTTGAAAAATTCAACAACTTTGGTCGCTCTTGGTGAACTTGACCCTAAATTTTTAAAAATCAAAGACTCTAGATAGAAATGTGAAGACATTTGTCGAATTTAGAGTTTTTAAATTGACACTGATTGCCGTTAAGAAGAAAATCAAATTCGGTCAGAAAGCCCCCTGGGACAATTGATAGGACCATATCCATAATTTAATGCGATTTGTTTAGATATTTCACGACCCTATAATATACTACTGATCTGTCCAGTCTACAACCTGTTAACCATTGGGTCCAAAATCAGGAAGTGTGTGCCACAAATGGCCCTGACCCAGGTTCGACCCTATAATATCTTGATCCGTTAGAGCCCAAATATGTTTTTATCACTCGCAGTTCCCGCGATTTCGTTCCTTACTCCCAAAATATTCATAGTGTGGAAGAGACAAGAAATAAGAATCGAAAGCAGGTACTGTTACGACAAATTCGAATTTAGATTCATTAAATTGTCGCCATTGTTGGGGGTTTGAGGTGGGGTGTAAGAACGTTTAAGCTGTTTCTGTGGGAGTATGTATCATCCCCCACTTAATTAGGTTTCAAATTACTGTCTTAATGAAAGATTGGGTTAGTTATAGGATTGTATAGGTTGTTTTGTTTTGTTCTCTAATTTCTTCTGGAAATTTCCAGGTTTATTGAATAATATGAACTTTATACGATTGTTTGGGGACTCCACTTCTGGATCAAAAGATGTAGTGCGAGTTGTATGCCAGCGAAATTTGCTGCTGCAGCTGGTAAAGCTAAGAAGAGTGGGAAGGGACAGGGAGGTGGAGTCAATGATGCACCATCACAAGCATCGAGTCTGAGCAAAGAGATCAGATCCAGTATGGTCGTTGGCGCTAATGTTCTGAAAGATGGATTGGACCCTAAGATCTTGCCTGATTCAGATTACCCTGAATGTTTCTGGCATCTGCTTGATAAGCGACCGGCGCTTAGTGAACTTAGAAGAAACAACGTTGAGGCGCTTCCTTTTGAAGATCTTAAACGTTTTGTGAAACTGGACACCCGAGCTAGAATCAAGGAGAACAACTCTATCAAGGCCAAGAACTGAGAGTCAGTAATGATGACTTGTAAGCAAAAATCATTTCGTTTTGTTCGAACAATCTCTTCCTTTTTTCCCTTGATATAAAGAAAGCTGCGAGTGAGAAGCTGTTATGGTTTTTGCTTACGCAAGCCATAACACGTTTATTGGAAACTCAAGCAACGATCCCATCTACACCACATACGTTGTCATTGTTTTGTTGAATGCGGCCTATCTAGTTTTATGCAATACCAGAGTTTGACATGATTAAGTCTGTAATGAGAATCCTACAAGAATTCTAAAATTTGTTTGTTATACACTATTCTTTCGTTGGTAGGTCGAGCAAGACTTTGTCTCTCATCTTCCAACAGTAGTCATGACTTGTTTACCTATGTTCGAACTTTACCAAGAGTTGCCAACCCAGAGGACTGCCAGCTAAACTCACACTAAAAAATACTTAGAAGATAATAACCAAGAAACATCAACGAATTTGAGCTGCACAGGGACCTGTCTCACTCACTGACCGTTAATCTTACTTGGTTGTTGACAAGGAGGCGAACTGGAACACACAAGACTCTCGTATTTTTGGTTTTCTAATTGGATACAGAAATTCCATAAACACAGAGTCCAAGTGTATTCAAACAAAGTTATCTGACGTTGTAAAACGAAACAATATAATAGTTGGTATTAATAAAGCAAAATATAAGTCACCAAGAATGACACACTTACGAAGCAAACCGACTCTAATATCCTACCTTGCATCTTGTAGAGTTCCTCCAAATTCTCAGCAATATCAAGAATCGAGAGAAGAGCAACTTGCTTATAAAAATAGACCAGAAACAGAGAAAGAAACACACACACGAGTTAAAAGTACTTGTCATCCAGAAGCAACCCTATTATTATTATGATGATGATTACTCCAAACGTACAATGGTTTAGAAAGAAGTTTCTAAAAGGATGAAACAATAATGGTAAGTAAGTTGGTATTATATAGTACAACGGAAGGAAACTGATCATGACAAAACTATCTAACCTTCTTGTCCTGTTGTCTTAGTTTGGTTTTCCTTTCTCTAAACCATTCTATCCACAGGTTCCAAATCCAAAGAATACTAACAGTAATGGCGGTTCCGACAACAACGGCCCAAGAAACCCAAAGCCAATTAGGAATGACGCCGTTGGCTTCGCCTCGGGCGTAAGAAGCAACCATCTTTCCAAAGAACAAAGGTCCCAACACTCCCCTAACGATACTGTAGAAGGCGTAGAACGGAGGGGACAAGAGATGGTAGACTCTGAGGGCAAACCGAGACTCGGGGTCGTTCTTCCTCGCGCCGGCGAGTGTCCAAGCGTTCTGGCATGCGCTGGTGACTTCGGCGAGGATGAGGAGGCCTAAGATGGCGCAGGCACCGTGGAAGACGAGGAAACGACATGTGAGGAAGACGAAGAGAGTGGCGAGGTGGTGGCCGATGAAGAGGACGTCGTTAGGGTAGAAGACGATGTAGTGGAAGAGATCGGTTAGGAAGTAAGCGACGCTGAAATCGAGGACGGTGTTTTGAGCGGAGGTGTTGGCGGAGGAGAAGGAGAAGCGCGAAGGGGAGAAGAAGACGGCGCGTGAGGCTAGGATAACCGCTGGAGTTCCGTGGAAGATCGAAATCAGACAGCTTGAGGCTTCGGGACGGATTTGAGGTTTCCAACTGCGGAAGACGATCAAGTAAGCGATCAGGTAGATGACTGAGAACATGGAGAAGAAGACCGGTAGGTCTGGAACGGAGATTTCTCCGACGTGGATCGACATTGACATCGGAATCTCAACCCTAGACTGAAAGAATCCTCACGGAATAATTATAACACGGATATGGATATGTATATTTTTATAATAGTCTATTAAATAAATGGGAGAGTTGAATTAATATTCCTAAAACCGAAAACTAACATATTTAACTAAAAGTTTTCAAATTAACTTTTTTCCTAGATAAAAAAATATAAATATCCATTATTAATTATGAGATAAAATTTTATTTAAAATAGAATATTTTAAAATATATATATTTTATATATATATTTAAAAAATCGTAATATATATAATATCTAGTAATTATGTTTATTTTTATTATTTTCCAATTCTAACAAATTTAGATATACACATATTTATTTATATCTTTATT
>KE156110.1:1617715-1633038 GCA_000411075.1 Sisymbrium irio
TCTATTAGTTATTATTAATTTAAAGATTTTGTTGTTATAATATCTAATTAATGATAAAAATAAGTTTTTTTAATTTTTATTACGCATTTCGAAAATAGTGTATTTAAAAAAAAAATAAGAAAATTCGAAATTAATATAAATATATATATTAGACAAATTACACAGTTTATGTGTTATGGAGTTTTTGGTAATTTTAAATGTTAAGTAAGTTAGTTTTCAAACTTTTAAATAAAAAGGTTAGATTTCAAATTTTTTAAAGTTTTAGTAATATTCATGCAAATTTCCTCTAAATAATATCATCCACACTTTTTTCTCTTTAAAAAAAAAAATTATTTATAATGTCTCACAAGTTAGCTTGGTATGATATAATCAAGGCCTAGTTACATGTTAGCTAGATCATGACTTTTTCCTTAAGTGGAACAAATCAGTGCACAATCCATTTAGCATCGGATTCATAAGGAACCATAAGCTTTTATGATACGGACAATTTATGTGCTTGGTATATTAGCTGGCATTCTACAACTGAATTAAGACTCAAGTAAGTGAATTTATGGTGATTTCTTTCTTCTAATTGCAGTATTCAAGCTGAAGAGCGACGATGGTCGGCCTGTTTATAATCATACGTTTGCCATAACATTTGTGGAGTATGTTTCTGTGGTAAGCTAATGGCAGATACTACGTACGGTCATCAAAAAGGCTCATGACAATTGTTTACCTTAAGGAATGCATTATTATATAGTCTTTATATTGTCCAACAGAAGAAGGAACAAGATGCATAACATTTAGCGTTAGCAGCACTGTTGGTATTAACACTAGTGGAGACTGGAGAAGAGAGATCCTGTTCATAATGTGCAACAGATGGATGGAGGAATCAAGCTTCATACGTTGGAAGCTTCCGAGAAAATTATCACAAGTATAAATTTTTACAAAATTCTCTAGAAGAGCTTTTTCTCTTGACTACATTCTCAAAGACTAAAGCTTTGCCAATTACTCTCTATTTTAATGTGTTTATGAATGATTTCTTATGAAAATGTTTATTTTTCAAGTCTTGATAACAAAAGAGATTGACCCATCAAACATATCCATTTATCAATGCAACCAACGGTAAGTTTTTCACCAACAATAAAATTGTTAATTAATTTGAATCAAAAGAAACGGAATAAAGGAGTGTTCAATAACAAAACAAGCGTTACAAACAAAGATCGTGTTCAATAACATAGAATGGTTAACACATATTTTGGACAGAATTGAATTTTTTTTGTCAAAATCTAATCAGTTATAAAAGTCTTTTACAATTTATTACATTAAACAAAAAAATGAATATTGTAAAATTTAATCTGATAGTATTAAAATAAAAAACAACAAAAATATAAATTTTATCAAACATATTAATCCATCTTTAAATTTCTGTTGGATTATTACTAGTTTAAAATTATAATTTTTAAAGATCATATTTAATTTATTATAGTCATAAACACACCAATAAGTTAATTCTATATGCTGGTCCTGCCATTTTTGTATTTATATGGGCTTATTGGGCCTTTTCTAAAGCTTAAAATGAATCTCTGAAAATAGAAGCCCAATTTTATTTAATAATCTTTTAGAAAAAATAAATTCTAAATTTCTAAAACACGGATAAAGACCATTACAGGGGAGGGAGTTGGGAAAAACAAAGTGAAGTTTAAGAGATTTCCACAATACTTCACTTGTTGTAAGAGAGGAAAATCAAAGCCAGGAACATTTGCGTGTCAAGCGAGAGATACGCTCCTAGTAGCTACTACCTGCAAGTGCAAAGCATTATATTATATAGAGCTGGATTCCGAATGGGAGAAAAAACACCTAAAAACTTTTTTCAACTAGAATCTATAGAAGTTATATCATTATGAGATAGATTTAAGGCTGGCAGCCATCAAGAAATCTTACAAAATTGATTGGAAAACTTTGTATTTCTGGTTTTCGAGCAGCATACACTAGGATCAGACCTGGACTTGTACACACAAAACTGACCTTCATGAAGCGACCACAGATTGTTATGATCAAGGACACAACAAAAAAAATTACTCCTGCCATGTCCCACCAATTGCATCTACAACACGAACCTGCATCGACATTGTTTTAGAAAGTCACAAAAAACTACTTATCATTTGAGAAAGATAGGACAGAGAAAAGTGCCTTTTTCATTTCAAGGAGGGAGCATAGGGTGCTGGGCATGGAGAGATGGTTGTATCTGGCAACTCATTTAACAAATCGACTGTTGCCACAAGGCAAGCGGCTAGCATTTTCTTCTCCAATCGGACAAGCCGTGTGGCAACTCGCTTCCTAGGATTCAAACTGGGATCTGCCAACTATTGAGCACGAATTCTATTAATATCATGCAGGACTACAAACAACAACAAAAAAAGTGTTTGTTATGTAGCAATTACAATATGACAAACATACCAATGCATCATCTTCTTTCAGGGTAGTAGGGTAGCCAGACAAGCGTCTCATGAAGTAATCAGCAAGCTGATCTAGTACCGCTCTTTCCATGCAAGGGCTCATCTACAATAAAGACTGGGAGTTAGACCTTTACGAGTAGCTTCATGTATAGAAGTAACATTGGAGACCTCACATGTTAGGACTGAGCATTTGATTACAATCAAGGATATATCAACAGATTACTTAGACAAAAAGGTCTGTCAGGTCACTCATCCTCTACTTACTGGACAAACTGGACCTTGGGACGAAATAACTGATTGCATTTCAGCAGGATCAGACATGTAACCCAATCGCAAGTAGGGAAGCATGTCTTGAACAGCTTCTCTTTCTTTTCCCACACGAACCTGAGGTGGATGCGAAAACAAAAATCAGGCAAAACATCTCAAGGTAGTCTTGTTGAAATGGGAAAATCACATGTTCATATACCTGAAAAACTTGTTGAGATAGTTTTCCGTTTCTTTGAGCAACCATTCTCTTGTCCTGATATTGAGGATCATCGGTGCTCAGAGCTGCCTGAAGTTCAAGATATGACGCATAAACCATCAGTGCAAGATATGACGCATAAAACATGTAAACGCTGAGAAAATCCACCGAAAGCTACATTGAAGTTTATTAAGGCACCAAAGTTTCATAAATACCTCAACGATTATTCTATCATAAGGATTATCTTCATCAACGAATCCATAGTTCAGAAGCAATTTCGCATTAGGCTGTGGCCCACACCTTGAAATGAAGGATGACACAGAAATAAGAAAAAAAAAGTCAGAAAGCGAAAGCGAAAGCGAAAGCTAGCAGCCGGAAGCAATTTCGGTCACAGACGCACCAGGCAACTATAGGATCACCAGCCTTATATGGCCTATCTACCACAAGTTCAACAGCACCATCAACAGCGGCAAGCATTGCCTTGCAGTTGGAACAGTAAGCCAACAAAGGAGGACCAAGAGGAACCAATGCAAACCGACGAGCCAAACTGACATTCTGAGCACAGGAAGAAGCATACAAGTCCAAATTAGCAGAAGCAACAAGAAACTCCAGACTAGTTCCTTAGGTGATGAGTTGCAAGCAGAGGAGAATTTACACGCTAAACTGTACGTTCAGCTATAGAGTAAAGCGGTAAGACCATACTATTAGAACTAACTCTAGGTATTCATTCAACATGAGCGGGACATACAAATATTGAGAAAGAAAAATCCAAAAAGAATGAAATATTACTTGTAAATGCACCACGCAGGACTGAATGGCAACAAATGCCTGTTTGAAGATCTCAAATGTAAAAGCTTCGGTTGGTATGTCAAATGGGTATTGCTGCAAAACACATATCACTTGTGGTAAGTACGCTGCCGTTCTTAACATTCCATATATTAAAAGAAAACAAGAAGCTAAAATCTTAGTTAGAAATATAAAGTAGTCAAACACCTGAAACAAGGATCCAGCCATAAACCAGACAGTGTCAAGCTCCGCGTATTCTCTTTTGATCCCCTCAGCCCTCTCAAGAACTTCGGCCTAGACCATGAAAAAGAAAATCAACACTGAGAAGAACCCACCAGACTAGTTCACATCACATCGTCATGCATATACTAACGCAATACCTTCGTCGGGCTGCCAGTTAGGTATTCTAACTCAGCCTCAGACCACAGCAACGGAGATTCCACATCTAGTTGACCTCGTCCTCTTTGACGATCAAGTTCTCTTATATAGGGGTACCACACTGATTTCTTCCCTTGTTTTTTCTCATACATCAAATACAATGCTAGGCAAGCCAGTTCAGACAATTTGTTCGTCGTCAACAGCTCGGCTGTATGAAAAAAGAAAACCAGAAGAGAGGTTTATAGCTGCAGATAAGCTTCAAACATCCCTTATCCCCCACCCTCAATTTGCAACCACGTAAGAAGTAATCCCAATACGATTGCGCATGGTTGTAATTAACTCATACCAATAGTCTCGTTGCCCAACACTCTTTCCAGTGTGACCACCAAAGAGTTTGGAACTGAAAACGCCACATCACCCTTCTGTAATGTTAACATTGCATTAGAAATAGGAATGATTTACCATCAAATCCCCGACAAAAAACTGCTGAAATGATAAGTGAAAACACCTGAAGATCCTCACTAGCAGCAACATAATGTATGGGTTTATGCTTCTGATCATGAGCGGGTCTCTCCTTGAGCAAAACCTTGCAAGGCGGCAAACCATTCTTATCCATCCAGAACTTTAAATCCCCCGAGTCATCTCCTTCCTTCCCGCTCGATGCTTTGCTCTGCCTCTCGTTTTCCTTTGGTGAGCCGCCAGCGACTAAAGTGTCTGAGCTCGAACCCGAAACGCACAAGGTTCTATGAGGAAACGATCGCGATGCAGAGACCAAATTACGGTTCCTCCACCGAGAAAGTGAAGAAACCCTAGAAAGTGGAAAAGAACGAATTGGAAGAGACACGCATTTCGTATGAAAACATGTGATAACCCCTTCCATCGGGATTAGCGTTTCCCGAAATTCCAATTCTATGGAAGCTCAAAGATTCTCCGGCGGCGATTCTGAGGATTTTGCTCCGTTCCTCCGTGCGTTTTCTCAGATTTTTTATTTTTTTTTATTGAGGATAAGAGAGGGAAATCAGGTTGAAAACGAAAGGGAGAAGGCGCGACATAAAAAATGATAACAAATATATAAATCTACGTGGCGCTTGGTAAGACTGGATAGATAAGTCACTTTTGGGTTATGGGCCTTAAACTAGCCCAACCTATAACGGGACGATAGCCTCTCAGATTCAGCAAAAACGACACGCAGTTTGAAGCTTTATAAAAGCAATAAGTACGTGTGGATAGCGCTTTCCATTCGTTTAAGTAACTTAGCAAGAACGACAACACTGATCCTAATTTTTAAGTAATGATGATAAAGATTGGCAGCAGGTCCAAAATGATCTTCTCTACTTGTTGGCGATTGTGTGAAATAAGATATGAAACTTCATTAACCAACCAAAAAAAGAACAAAGTACGCAAAACAAACGTTGTCCAGATTCACAACTAGGGTTGTCTTTGAGCAAAGTTTTGTTCCTTTGGGTCTTTTGCTGTTTACATGGAGAACTTCTGAGGGACAGGATCAAAATCGTCTCCAAAGTCATACCTTTGCCTCTCCCTTCCAACCTGAGAAAAAAGTTGTCAACGGTTTAGTCTGATACCTCAGGTTACAGGACAGGACTAAACAGTATATGAAACATGGCATTAAAGTTACCTTCCCCAAGTATAAAGGATCACATGATAAGCTCTCATCCATGGCTAAGAGATTCTTCGACAGCCCAATAGTCCTGAAAATTATATAGACACACATTCTGATACTCTATCTGGCTAAACAATTGGACAGCAAAGCATTTGGTTCTTAGACATACCTTTGGATGACAGAATCCATGACCTCTATCATCTCACTGGTTTTGTACTGCTCCGGGTCCTCCAAGAATCTGACCATTCCATCTTTCTGGTTGATAAGGGCATGTATCTGACCATCCTGGATCTGCATGTTTAGTAAGAAAACATGATAATGTCATATAATAGTTAATATTTATAAAGCTAACTTCCAAATAATATCAAATGTCGGACACTGAATACAGTACCATCTGAAGCACATGCATTTCCGCCTCCTTAGCATTAGCAAGTTGGACCATGTTGGCTATATCTTGAAGTGACAAGGTCAAGTACTTCTGAGTCAATCTCAGAATGTTCCGTTTGAAAAGGGATGACACTGCTTGCCTAACTAATCCAAGGTTATGGTCCTGAAAATATAGGGTGAATGAAGATTAATATCGGTAGAGAAACTACAGTTAGTGTTTAGAGAAGATTTACCTTTTCAAAATCTGAGCTGTGGGCCACAACCACTGCCTCTAGCTCACTGATCTTCCCATCGTTGTAACAATTACCCAATTCAATGTAAGGCTGAGAAAAGAGCGAATGTTATATCATAAGCTTATACATAAACCCAGTAAGTATGGGATACAAAGCGGCTAAATTCATTCAATGGAACTGAAAACAGGACTAGCCACCATAAAATGGGACAAAAACTCATATACGCAAAGTAAGAAGACATCATAATAAAGACAAATCGAAACATGTACGATGAATACGATTTAAACTTACTGTACACCAGGTCTTGAGGTTCCTCTGAGCTGCTGTAGAAGCGCACTTGGGGAGACTGCAACTAAACTGCACAAGTTCAAATAATACAATATTATAAGAATAATATCCTAAGACAAAATATTATAAGAATAACATCATAGGACAAACCAATGCTTGAGAAGAATAAGACACGTAATATAACTAGTGAAACCAACATTACTCAAAACATCCAATGGATCAGCCACATGCAAAATAATCGCTCCCACGACAGAAAACTAGATAAACAAAAGAAAAGGAATGTAAACACAGCGTTACCTGGCCAGAGTGAATGAGAGTCACCAATATGTACTTTTTGTACGCCTCAAGAGCTATAGCGTTGACAAGTGGCATTGGAGCAGTGACAACCTAAAACAATTACTTCGATCGAGTTAAAACTAAAGAAAAAGTCCATGATGGCTAAAAACATGTAAAAAAAAAAAAAATAGAATGCCTTACATTGTAAAGAAGCTCCAATGCCTTCTGGAATCTCTTCAGCCCAATGCAAATCATACCCCTGTCAACAAAAGTGCAGAGTATATTATAAGAAAGTTACACCTGATATACTAACATAGGGATCAAGGACGAGAATCTAACATACCTATAATAAATATATAAAAACTCAAATGGATTATTAGTGCACTGATATAACCATTGATAAAAAAAAAAAAACTAATAGCAATGAGGAAAAGTGGCTTACCCATAATAGCAATAGAGAAAAAAATCTCTAGGCTGGTCAATCTCCAAGATATCATCACTAAGAATGGAGAAACCAGCTTTATAGCGCTTGGCCAGTAGACATATTTGAAGACAATCAGGATGCAATGCAGTCAAACATTTGGTGGAGACCTGAACTTTATGAACAGCTGACAAAAGTGGCGCCACCCCTCGTTCAGGATCTTTAAGCTCCAAAACTTTGTCTTTGAATCTCTTACAAAGAGATACAACTGCAATATCAAATAATAATAAACATTATCATCTCCCTAAAGATAACATCACACAGAGACACGAGGAGAAAAGATTTAGCCAGTGATTACATTTATCGCTCGCTAAACGAATCTGCTCAGCATCGCAAGAGCTGATGAACCGAGCAATCAACAGAACCACATCAGAGGCTTTCTCCTTCGACACTGGACCACGCGTAAGAAACTCTCTGGAAAAAATCAAACAATATGAATCTCAATAACGTAAGAATAAATAACCCTACTTGAAATATATCTTAAGCTCATCACACACACAGCCACAAACACACCATACAAACCCAAACGAAAAGCAACAAAAAAAGCCCAGTGACCAAATTTATCAATCAGCGCGCAGTAAGAAGAAACCCAAACTCACAGGAGATAAAGGTATCCGAGAGAATGCTTCGAGGGGTCGAGCTGGTCAAGAGTAGAGAGCTGAATATCCGAGTCGGTTCGAAGCGTGTCCTCAGCTCCTCTCAGAATTCCGTGGAGTGCAGATAAGTCCCCGGAACTCCCTGATAGACCCTGGATTGACGTTATCAGAGCCTCCGTCTTGTTCATACCTCCGATCATTAGAACCCTAGTCGATCGCCTTTTTCTCTCCCTCTCAAAAAATTTCCTAACTGTTTGTTTAATTATCTCTGGATCTTCTTCATTAAAAGGGGTGTGTGGACACTCCGAATGGGCCAGAGGCTTTTCACGCATTAACCGATTGCTTTTCTAAACCAGATATTATCGGATCGGTATGAATCAAATAAGCAGCAATAAACTCAGGTATTTTTCGGTTTAACTAGACCGGTCACCTTTTCCACCATGGACGAGATTGCGATTGCAATCACAGAGTGTCAAAGCAATCTGCTTTTTTCTTTTTCTCTCAGATTCCAAGGTTTCTCTGTATAATTAAAACTAAGGGAGAATATTTGAAGGTTTGCAAAATCGATGGGAGATTATCATTTCGTGTACAAGGACGTCGAAGGAACGTCGACGCAATGGGACGATATCCAGCGGAAGTTGGGGAATCTCCCGGAAAAGGCTCCGGCTTTCAAACCACCGGCTTATACTCCTGCACCAGACGAAGCTTCAGCTCCTAAGGACAAAGCATGGTTCGATGGGAAGACAGAGGAGGAGCTTGAGGATCTCGAGGACGACAAAGATCTCGACGATGATCGTTTCCTCGAAGAATACAGGTTTGCAGATCGAATCCAACATCCTGAATTGAGAATTTCATCTTTCTCGGATCTGTTGTCATGTAGCTCGCTAGCTCTTGCAATTAACAAGTTCTTGTTTTTATCGATTCGTTTGGGTTTTGAGTATGAAAAATTGCCTTTGGTTTCGTAATGCCTGAAGAAAAGAGTATTACTTTATCTTTGATTAGGCTGCTGGTTACGCTAAACACACTTCATGTTTCTTCTTCTAATGTTTTGATAGGAAGAAGAGGTTGACAGAGCTCAGAGAAGCTGCTAAAGTTAGGAGGTATGGATCAGTGACTCCCATCTCCAGCTCTGATTTCGTGCGGGAGGTTACACAAGCTTCTGCTGAAGATTGGGTTGTTGTTTGTCTCTACAAAGATGGGTATGCTTTTTAATTGTTTGTGGATTTTGGATGGTCATGAAGAAACCAATCAGCAATCTTATTACATGTTTGAGACACTAAACCTTTGTTCATTTTCTTGTTTAATCTGGTAGTTTCGCTGAGTGTGGCTTGCTATTGGGTTGTCTAGACGAATTGGCTGGCAGATACCCGGCAACAAAGTTTGTTAAGATCATATCCACTGATTGTATTCCGAATTACCCTGATTGCAATCTCCCTACCTTGCTGGTGTACCATCACGGTGCCGTTAAAGGAACCCATGTAGGCTTGAAGAGCGTTGGCCGTAGGTGCACCCCAGAGAGTAAGTTTAAAGCCTTATTTGCGTTTTCTTTGATGTTTGGTTCAATCTGTGCCCAAATGTGTTTGAGAACTCTGGCATGGTCTCGTCTCTAACCTTGTTTAATCTGGAGAGAACCGATGCGACCACATTTTCATCTTATCATGCTTTCAGCATAATGGTCCTAACGGGGGAAAATTATGTCTGAACATCTTTGCTGTTTTTGCAGGTGTAGCCTTAATTTTGTGTCAGTCAGAGCCAGTTCTTAACGATGGCAAAAGTGGAGACGATGACTCCTCAAGGGAAGCTGTGATGGCTGGAGTTCGAAGACAGTTCATAGAACGAGTGGTGAAAGATCATGAAGATAAGGATAACGATGACGATGGTTACAATAGCGATTAGAACTCTCAGAGCTTCTCTATTTATCTATGTTGGTTATGCTTGTTGCCTTTGTGACTGGTATACAAAAGTGTTGACTTCATTTGTGTTGTAATGTTTTTTCAAACTTATCTTTTGAATGAGAGGACTTCCATAATTCATACTTGAGATACATCTATTGAGATGGTTTATTTTTCATTTTCAAATCTCAAATGTATCCATTGCAATCTCAAATTTATAAACTACATTACTTCACAAATATACTGCAGATACCAAAACTAGAATTTGAACCAATCTTCTTAAGCAAACCCAACAACTATAAACAACCCCAACACAACAGAACCACGCTATTTTCAAAATGAAGCTCCCTCTCTCAAAACTTCTTTATATACAAACACAACACTCTAATTCTGAGTCTGAGTTCTCCCACAAATAACCTCTCTTGTTACAAGTCTTATCCCCCGCACCCACATCTCTGCACCCACCAACCCACCTTCACACACAAAATGAACTTCTTTGTTCTCCTTAGTCACTATCCGGAAAATCCCTTCTTCCTCCCCCGCTGCATCGCCTTTCCCCTTGCGGTTCTTCCTGAACCGTTGGCTCATCCCGATATCTACTTCCTTGCACACCACGTTTCTCTTCCCCGACTTTCCCCAACTCAATACTCCACTTGATTCCAACATTTTCAATCCCTTCCCATGCTTCTTCCCTTTCCCTCCCTTGGTGTGTTTCATCACACTGCTTCCCTTTAACACAAACCTCCGAGACAACTCGTCACGGATCACCTCCTCCGCATCACCGACCGCGAGATCCAGCAGCGTTTTTCCTCTCCCGTTCTTAGCATAGCAGTTTGCGCCATGGGTGATTAGGAACTCACACATCTTTCCATGGCCTTCTATGGCCGCAAGCATCATAGGAGTGTAGCCGTCTCCATCCGGGACGTCCAGACCGTATCCTTTTCCACTCAAAAGCTTCACCGCTTTGACGTCCCCACGCCTTGCAGCACAGTGTAAAGCGTAGAACCCGCCGGCCATGTTCCTGTTGTCCTTCTCGAGAGCAAACTCAAGCATCACCTTCTCGATAATGTCAAGGTTACCGTTCTTCTCGGACAGAGATACCACTGTGTCGCCGGATTTGTTGAATAGCTTCACGTCCGCGCCTGCATAGACTAAAACTCTGAATGCTTCAACGTGGCCATTCATGGCCGCTAGCATTGCAGCCGAGAAGCCTTCCTCGTCTTGATAGTCTAAGAAGACTTCTTGAGCTTTTACAAGAGATTTAAGCGCCTCGGGGTCTCCTGCTTGAGCTACGTACAGCAAAGGCGAGAAAACTGAAGCGTTGCTTGAATTTGGAGCCACGCCAAACCGGATCAGTTCAAGAATTACTCGTTCTAACCCAAGACACCACTTGCTTGATTCGGCGACCGAAAGAACAGAGTGGCCGAGATTGTTCACTAAACCGAAATCAGCACCAGCTAGTGCTAGAACCTTTACGCACTCTGAATTATTGTGTCTTGTTGAGATCAGCAGGGCCGTGTCCCCAGCATCAGTCTTGGAGTTTATATCGCAGCCAAAGCCTACCAGTTGTTGTATGATCTCCATTGATCCGCAACGCGCAGCAATATGAATCGGTCTGACTTCAATGCCTCGCGAAGTTTTGATAGGAGTTTCTGGATCGGCACCACAGTTAAGGAGGACTCTGACGGCTGCGTTGTTACCGCAGAGGACGGCATGGTGGAGCAGAGTCCGACCGTTGTGAGGAGCGTTCGGAGACTGGACTTTGAGCAGCAAACGCAAAATGTCACCACTGGTTTCAAAGAATTCTACAGCACACCAGGTTAAAGGATAGGGCTCAGCCACTCCAGCTCCCACGCGGAACTCTTCTCCAGTATTAGTGTCCCATGACCATGCTCCTAGCCTCACCATGATATCTGTCTTGACACCAGCCTGGGCAAATTATTCATAGAAAATCTTAAATGTCTTAGATACCTACTCTCGGACCAAGTTTTCAACTCCACACTGTGTCAAGGGTTTAGTATTTGCAAATGAGAAAAAATAATAACAATAATACCTGAAGTAGGAAGCGGACGGCCGAGACCTGCCTATTGACAATGGCAGCGACAAGAGCTGTACAGTCCACATTTGTGTATAGAGAAGGTTTTGAAGATTGAAGCAGAAGCCTATCGGTTGAATTAGCATTTACTCCGCACTGTAATAAAACGAGAAGATAAAAAATGTCTTCTGTAAGGTGCCTATTGAACAAATCTTAAGTTTGTCAATTATTGAAAACCACAAGATGAAGAACTTACTTTGAGTAAGGTCCCTACAACGTCCACAAAACCTCTGCAACAAGCAGTGGCTAGAGCGTGCACAGCGACCTGAGGCCTAATAAGATCAGTTCCCATAAGGAGCTCAGCGAACCTCGCGCGTCCGTGACAGCTCGCCCCCATTAGAGCTTCCTCACAGGCAGGCTGAGAAGCACCAGCTTTGAGTAGAATCTCAAGTACCTGGAAGTGGCCTTCCCTTACAGCTACAGTTGTTGCAAATCCCCTGACGAGCTTCTGGTTCACATCAGCTCCAATGTTCTGTGATATGATATTGCAAGAAAGGTCAGAACACTGTTAAGATTATACAGTAATTTTTAAGCTATACACTGCTAAGTCCGAAAGACCCCACGTGGGGTGAAAACAAGAGCCAGAAGAAGACAAAAATTAAATAAAAGAAAACTGTGTATAATAGTAAGTTCTACAATAATGCAAAGTGAATAATTGAAATGGATCTACAAGAACATGAGGGAACAACCCTGACGGAAAGGAGCATGGCTTGGCTTGAGAACAGACATCTTATGATGATTTAATTGGAAAGAGAGGAAGTATGCGAATATAGTATTCATGTACTTTCAGATGCAGCCAATGACAAGTGACATGACCATATGGGGGGGCCTCAGGTTCTGTTCAAGAAACAAGCTACATGGTGCAATATCAGGACCTCTTGTCGTACTAAATATCATAAGTTCCTTTCAAGAAACAAGGGAATCAAATCAATCAATCAATTATCACTGCAAGAAAACAGTGAGCTTTGGAAACTGTTGTGTCTCCAAAAATCCGTCAAGTCAACAAAGAGCCCCCCCAGAGTTCAGGGGATTAAGCATCTAATCCAGGATTCAAGATTTCATAATTGGAATTAGTAAAAGTAAATCTGTGACGATGCAGCCAAATAAAATAAAAAAGTTGCGTGACTTGAAGCTTGGAAAATGATGCCCGCGTAATATGCAAATCTGACTCGGTTAAAGATGCAATTCTTTTGTTTGTTTTTTTACAACTTTTGGCATCTTGGAAGATTCCTAACAGCAACACAACACCCCCAGTGAGATTGAAGTGAAGCTAGTCAACAGATTATGAATTTTTAATAAACTAGCACGAAAACCGATTCACGTTTTTAAAATAAAAGAAAATGGTTAGAATAACTCTGATCAGGTAAAACAAGTACGAGTAATTTAATGGGGGCGCAGATATTTATCAAATTTTGCAGAGAAGGAATACCTTCTCCCGTATAAAAAGCAGTGAGAATGGAATAATACGGATGTATTTGGTGAATTTAAAAAAAGCAGCGTCCGAAATTTGAATTTCGAAAAATAGGAAAAGTAAAAGTATACTGAGTGAGACTGAGACAGACATAATAATAATACTAATAGATTTGGGTCTTTTAATTCAAGAGACAAAAAAGGTGCGGAAACTCCACCAAATGTGAACATCAGTATTCGGAATCGCTCAAAAACAAACGCAAAAAGGGAAACAGATTCTCCATCGAGTAACAGTAGTTTTAACTCGACGAAAGAAAAAAGAAATAACAAATTAAATTCAAATAAAAAATATTTAAATGCGAAACTGAATATTAATGGCAGATAGTGAAGATCAAAGCAGAATTATTGATCGGTTTCAAAACCTAAGCTAGAGACGTTGAGAAACGGTTAAATGAGAATAGTAATAAAATAAAAAGGAAACGTACCAGTAACTTCTTAACGAGAGCTACGTTTCCGAAATTAACGGCGAGGAACAACGCCGTTACATCAGTTTTGAATTCCTCGTACTCGACACGGATGCCACTGGCCGATTCGTCACGGAGCACGACCTCGCTCCTCCTCGTCTTTAAGCTGACGGCGCCGACGAAATTCACGTCGACAAGCGGATCGGAGACGCAATCCGTTGCCGTTCTGATATCTCCGTCGAGGATAGCATCCAGAAGCCGCTGTGATACCTCTGCTTCGTAATCCATCGGAACGACTTGTTTGCCGGAGAAAACCGTCATTGTCGGAGTCGGGAGTTATGATCCTAACCGCCGCCCTTAAGTCCGTTGACCGAATGTCCTAAGCTACCAAAACGTCGCCGCTTTTGAGGATCGTTTTTTGTCTCTTTATAGACGCGAGGCTCGAGAGAGAAATGTGGGAGAGGAGACTTGAAAAGAAGTGAGCGCCAGGGATGTTGAAGACGAGTGTGACAATTTATTGAAACCGAATTTAACCACGGTTAATGTATATGGTTAAAATCGCGGTAATTAATGATAACCCGTGGGTCCCCCCCCCCTTATTTTTTTAACCGTATGTACATAGTGCGTTGTGCTCACTTGCTTTGCTTAAGCAGAAAATAATCAACATTGTTAAATACACAATCATTTTAACAGTTAAAAGGCCATGATTGTTTGTAGATTGTAAAACTATTTACATTTACAGGTATATCTAATATTTTTATGAGCCCGATAATAGTCACAAGACTCACAACAAATGGAAACAATTATTTTTTTCGAGCAATGAATATAGGTCTTCTTCACAGTCGAACTAACAACTTAAATAGAGATAATATCTCGTTAGAATATAGAAAACTGTGTCCAACTTTTGTGGGTTTAAGTTGGTATGAAATTATCTAATGATAGTTATATATATAATTCTATATATAGCAGCGCAAAGCATATACTGTATATAGAAACAATACTAGTTAGTTTTCCTTACAATGTGGAGTTCCTCTAAACTAGTTCATGCCAGATTTAGGTAAATATTAGTTGGGAAAGAAGACACAAGTAGAATAATACTGGCGGGTGGTGATAAAGGGAAAGTTAGATAAGACGGTTAAGAAACTCTTCATCTTGATAATTCAGAAACTTATCAATACGAATATTTATTTATTTTGTTCAGTGAGTCCATGCTCTTTTGCTCACTCCTCTACCTACAATTCTACAACTTTCCCTGCTCAATTAGTCCAGCTATATGTCTCAGAATATGTTTTTTTTTTGGTATCTATGGATTGTATATTGTTGAGATATAGTAAATTGAGATATTTCGGCCATGTGTTTTTTGGCCTTATGTGAGATGCATCGCAGTGAATTAATGGTGGATTTTTTTAATTATATGTGACATGCCAAAATAACTAATAGTGAGGGTTTGTAAACAGACATATCTTCGCAATTATAACTCTTTCTCTCTCTCTCTCTCTCTCTCTCTCTCTCTCT
>KE156110.1:1633936-1668347 GCA_000411075.1 Sisymbrium irio
ATATAGTACAGGTATAGACTTATAGTTTTCTACTTTCTATGCAGTTTGTTAACGAAAGAAGTGTAGCTAGCATGCATGGCTTATTTTATTAAACCGTATACTGCATGAGTAGCTACGAAGAAATAATAGAACTTATATTTTGTTCTTCTTAGATCAAATGCGAGGAAGAAAAAACATCGTACATCAAAAATCAATAACGTGCACTGTGCAGTTTTCCTCTATTTATTTATAGCGTCGTGACTATGATGAGCTCAAGCTGCTCAACCAAATAATTTATTATTTTAGGATATGGTTTAAATGGAGGACCCTTAAATGAAAATGAGTTGACCAAAGGAGCGTGATTCATCGGATCCTTGGACATTCATGTCGTGCAAAGATCTCGTGATCGAGATCGTGACAGAAAAAATTACATGTTTTGATTCCACGTACGTAACAAGTACGATATTATATAATTGTGCAAAATGTCGAACTTCTTTCGTTTATAGATTAAACATGTCGTTAATTCCATAACAAATTATAAGTAAAAGTAAAACCAAGTGATTCAGAACAAAATACTGTGGTTGTTAATTAGTAATAAAACTGTTGTTTGATACAATCCGGAATCAAATCCCTAGCATTTTTCTGTATATTGTTTTAGAGTTCTAGTTACAATCACAGAAGTCAAAACAGTAGCGTTAGTCAGCATTGGGTCAACGTATAAATTTTACAACTAACGGTAATTATATTTTTACCAATATATTTCTTTTTTCGACCAAAGGGTTATATTACAGGTATAGTTGTATTGAAATCGATGCATAAATTTTACTCGTTACGTTTTTATTTATAAAAGGTTTTAGATATTTATTTTGTTTGTTTCTATAAAACTTTCTCACATTCTCGTACAAAAATTTTCATCAACTATATTTATATTATATATTAATCAAATTTTCTTTTTTAACAGTAACATTCAATTTTTTTAACTAGTTTTAATTGGATAATTAAATATTTTTACAACAATGTTTAATGTTACAATTTTTTAAAAAAATCCTCAGGGGATATTGTTGTCTTTAATACAAAATGTTCTGTTTGGAATTTACAGAGAGTCAAATTTATTATTCATTACGCGTCTATGATTCAGCTCATGACACGCAGACGATATAAGTTTTGGTTAGAAAGATGCATGTGCCGAAAATTGCATCAAGATAATTAAACTAAACTATATAAATATATGTGATAAAATAAGGATATTGAGAGGTTAGCAAAAATTAAAATGCCCACCTGGTCGACCCACAAAAAGGTATGGGCCCAACAAAAGTTCGAAAAATTACGCGTTTCGAATTGTTTCCCAAAATTCTAATTAGGACAAAGCATGGTGATGGAGCACCTCTCCTAATTTCCCTGCCCAAATATGTTAATCACACTTGGAGAAAAAAACATTCTGTTAATCATATACTTGCTCGACTTTTACAACTAGAACGATGTTACGAACAGTGTAATAACTTTTTTCTTTCTTAATCTGACATTGAGAAATCTTAATTAACAATTAGGTAATAAATACAAAACGTATATTAATCATGGTCATCATCACTAATCCATCGATTTCTTTTTTTTACTCGCGCGTACTGCGTATATGGATGGTAAAATCGGTTTGCTTGAGTGGAGTTGATCCCAAAAATTATAATTGACTTTATTCTTTTCTAACGATTTGGTTCAGTTGTTTTTGTTTCTACCAAACGGTTTTGCTGCTTTTGTTTCTGGAAAATTACTGCCAAATAAAATGCTAATTTCCTTGAACTCAATCTAATTGAAACCGTCTCCACTTGTCGTCGGGACATCAAACATGTATAAATATATACAAAATGCAAATCCTCACACCTTCTTAATACATGCTGATTTGTTAAGAAAGTGTAAGCAAGCAATGCCAATGAAAAATGATCAACGTGGCAAAAGTAAAAAAACTTGCACCACACATCTCAGGACTTGTAACTTTTTTTTCAATTTTGAATTTGAAAAGGATGATAGAAAGACAGCCACACATGATTATACGTGTTAGCAAATATTTCAAATTCATATTTGGCGGCAGAGGTTAAATATTTAATTGGTTTGCTTCACGCTTAAAGTTCCATGGCGCAAGCAAATATCATGTCTAATTAATGATCTAATTTAAGCTTAGCTTCAACAAGACATTTAGTCCACCTTAAAGCAAAATGACATTTTCCTTCACCCATGCGAAGATGCGATAATCCTCAAATCTATTAAATTTGAGATTCGAATTTCCATTGTCAAATGGGCCACATAATGTTCTCGTAATCTCAGCAAAATTTATTGTTTAAGTTTTCTTTTCTTTTTAAACTTATGTGTTAAGTTAATATTCAATGTTGGTAAGCTCTAAAAGCGATAATTGGTGGTACTGTTGCATACTTTTCTCATAATAAAACCAATTATGATCTTATCGAAAAAGTGCTTTTCATTTCATCGATTAAATTAACTACCACGATAACTACCAACAAGTTTAGCATTCCTTTAGCTGCTTAAATCCACTTTAATATAGAATATAAAATTGCGTTATAAATCACGAAAGCTTTTTTGGTCGGGAACACAAATTAAGATAAGATCGTGGGTGTTGAAGCTTTAAATTTTAAACTATGAATTAGCTGACCAGAGTTGATTGACCAATTGTATCTTCTATGTCACCAAGTATAGTTTTTGTTTCTTAACATTCATACCAACCAAACGAAAAGGTGGAGTTTTGGTACTTCTAACTTTCATGTGCAAAATTGACAAAGGAGATGTTAATTATGTATTGTACATATTAACTATTTTGAATCAATAAAATATCAAAGTGGGATATATTAAACCAATCGACAATAAAGATGGCCACAAATATAAAGACGCAAACCGAGTTCTGAGCTGAACAAAATAGCTCGTCAGTTTAGATAATTACACAATTTAGGAATTAGACGTAAAATCACAAAAAATCCTTGGCTTTGCATGAACACAGGTAAAGTTTGGTTGAAAAGTTCGACCACTTGAAAAAAAACCAGATCATGTTGTCATGTTGATGAATGATCAAGTCGGCACAATAGCATATGTCGAAATACGCAACCGTACGCTCAAACTAGTGCTTTATTGTCGGAAAGTAAGCAGTTGGTGTATATTCTCAAAAGTCAAAACCACAAAAAATGGTTTTACAATCCGAATTATGTTCTTTCTGATAGTGATTAGTGAGGCCGAGGAAAGTAGAAAACTTTTATGCGTCCCGCCACCGCCAATTATGGATGATTTATGTTTTTAAGTTCGGCGGGGAATAAAAAATTGAAACGGATGTAGTAGAATCAAGGCCCGTTAGAGAGATATGACTGATGATAGTGGATTAGTAGTGGGCTTGAGAAAGCGAAAAACGACACCATTTGTTGTCGTTTGGGGAGCAGAAATTTGCCGTTTTGAGTTTTTTTTTTTTTTAATTTCCTTGTTTGCTTTCTCTTCATCTGGTCAGAGAATTTGACGCTGAATTGTGTTCCTGTTGGAGATAGCAATGGCGTCTGACGCAGTAGCAGATCATGATAAAAGTAAGAAAACTCTTTTTAGGTTTTGCTTTGAGAAGTTTGAACTGTTCGTACCTTTCAATGATTTGTTTTTGCTTCGTCGTGCTTTGAAGCAGTTTCAGGGAAAAGAGTTGCAGTCGTAGGTGCAGGTGTAAGGTAATTTTCGCAGAGCTCATCATTCATCTCCTGCATTGTATCTCGTCTCTATTGTACTCTGTGATTCTACTGAATTATCCGAATTCTTCTTCAATTGTTTGCTCCGAGTTTTGCTTTGTTGTCAATTTTTAAATTAATTTTTTTTTGTTTGGGAAAAGTTCCTCGAGAAGTCACTCATATATATGTTGTTTTTGTGAATAACTTTGATGTTTTTTGTTTTTCAAGTGGTCTTGCGGCTGCTTACAAGTTGAAATCGAAGGGTTTGAATGTCACTGTGTTTGAAGCTGATGGAAGAATAGGTGGGAAGTTGAGAAGTGTTATGCATGATGGCTTGGTTTGGGACGAAGGAGCAAACACAATGGTCGTTTCTCGTTTAGTTCATTGGTTACAACTGTTTCTGTTGGTGTAGATAATGGGGCGCTGATGATAATCTTCTGCACGTGCAGACTGAGGCTGAGCCGGAAGTTGGGAGTTTGCTAGATGATCTTGGGCTTCGTGAGAAACAGCAATTTGTGAGTACTCTTCATGGTCGTGGACGATCATCCCTTGCTTATTTTTTCATGGTTTTTAATGTGTTTCTCACCACTTATTAGAGTGATTTGCTATTGTTTCAGCCAATTTCACAGAAAATACGGTATATTGTGCGGAATGGGTTACCTGTGATGGTAAGCCCTACCTTTTTCCTTAAACTTATGGATTTCTGCTTCTTCATACAATAAGGTGTTCTTGTCAAATTTATGATGCTGAGACGTTCCATGCTAGATACCCACTAATCCCATAGCTCTGATTACAAGTAGTGTGCTCTCTACACAAGCTAAGGTACGTTTCTCGAGATTCAAAGTGCAGTGGTTATTTAGTACAGTGAAAAGACTTGTCTTGATGGTTATTTGAACCTTGTTATTTCTATGATGTATGACTTTCTGTGGGCTAACTACCACCAGATATTAAAAGCTCTCTTCTACCAATGATTTTATTCAGTATCTCAAAAATCCCTAAAAGTACCAGTTCTTACGTGCAGTTTCAAATCTTGTTGGAACCATTTTTATGGAAGAAAAACGACTCGTCCTCAAAAGTATCAGACGCATCTGCAGTTGAAAGGTGAGTGTATTTTTCCTGCCCAGATCAACAGCAATCTTAATCATATAAGATTGTATCTTGATTTTCACCTCCCATTCTCTCTGCTGTAGTGTAAGCGGGTTCTTTCAACGCCATTTTGGAAAAGAGGTTTGTAACTACCTCGTCCTAGGTTTGGATTAAAACATTCTGATTTAACCCTTTCGTTTTGTTTCATTTTTCTCTGCACGTGTCAACACCAATTGTAGATTATCTTTATCAATTTCAGAGGACTGTGATGTTCCTTTAATGTCTCCATTATTTATGTCCCTGATTTGTAAGGTTGTGGACTATCTCATTGACCCTTTTGTCGGTGGAACAAGTGCTGCGGACCCTGAATCTCTTTCGGTGAGCAACTTTGCACTTAATATGTTGTCTTTGTTTTTAAAAGTATCGTTTCATATAACTCACTTGTTTTTCTCTCTTCCTACGTTTTATGACCAGATGAAGCATTCTTTTCCAGATCTGTGGAACGTAGAGAAAAGGTTTTTTTTTTTCCATGTAACTATGCTATATTCAATGAGTTCCACTTGAAGAATACTTCCAAGCCTTTTCTCTTTTGTGCTGCTAGGGTAAGGCAGTCAGGCCTTTGGTCATTCCTTCACTTGTGTCATCATATTCTTAGAAATATCAAACCTCGATGTATATGATAGGCAGAATAGTTTTACTAGCAGAGACAGCATTGTAAACAACGGTAGCTTCATAATGTTTAGAATTGCTTGAAGTGTACTTGGTTCTGTAATTCTGTATGCTGATTTTATGGGATTAGTTGCTAAATAAGTTAACATATTTTTCCAGTTTTGGTTCTGTTATAGTCGGTGCAATCAGAGCAAAGTTTGCTGCTAAAGGTAGTAAAAGTGGAGAAACAAAGAGTTCTCCTCGCACAACGAAGGGCTCGCGCGGGTCATTTTCCTTTAAGGGGGGAATGCAGGTGATGATTTCTCACCAGAAGCTAGATTTTAGATTATACAAACAAATATTTCTCGCTGTAGTACTCATGTTCTGTACCACTTATCTTTCCACTTCGTGAGATTGCAGATTCTTCCTGATATGTTGTGTAAAGATCTCTCAAGTGATGAACTCCATTTAGACTCCAAGGTTCTCTCTTTGTCTTACAATGCTGGTCCAAGACAGGAAAACTGGTCACTATCATGTGTTTCTCATCATGAGACACAGAGACAAAACCTCCATTATGATGCTGTAGTTATGACGGTTAGTGGTGTTTTTGTCGGAAGTGAGATGAACATAACAAAACCCATCTAATAACAAGATATTTATGTACCACAGGCTCCTCTGTGCAATGTGAAGGAGATGAATGTTATGAAAGGAGGACAACCCTTTAAACTAAACTTTCTCCCTGAGGTAATCGTGTCTTATCCAACTTTCAGAAGCTTATGTTTGAGAGTCTTAGGCCTAGACCTAGATTTTGTTTCTCCTTTCGTGTTGCCTTTGATTTTCCTACTCCAAATACTTATTATGAGAGCCTTAATGTGACATCCAAGATCTATATTGCATGATTAGTTCTTTCTTATATGCCCTATTTATACCAAGTTAATTTCATCACGATGTTGATTTTGTTCATTGATCAGATTAATTATATGCCCCTCTCGGTTATAATCACTACATTCACAAAGGAGAAAGTAAAGAGACCTCTCGAAGGTTTTGGGGTACTCATTCCATCGAAGGAGCAAAAGCATGGTTTTAAAACTCTAGGTAACTGTTGGTGTCCTATGACATAATTCAAACAAATAGCCACATAGTTCTCTTTCTATAATTATCAGCACTTCACACTTCTCTATACACAGGTACGCTATTTTCCTCAATGATGTTTCCAGATCGTTGCCCTAGCGACCTTCATCTATATACAACTTTTATTGGTGGGAGTAGGAACCAGGAACTAGCCAAAGCTTCCACGTAAGAGAAATCTGATTGCTTTAAACACGAACTGGTTAGTTTAGGCTACTTAGTCACTAACAAATGTGATACAGGATAGTTTGGAAGCTGCGAAGTATTGAGGCATTTATACCATTTTTCTAGTTTCTTACTTCCCCCTGATTCTGACTAAATTTCTTTTTCCGTTCTATCTTTGTAGAGATGAATTAAAACAAGTTGTGACTTCTGACCTTCAGCGACTGTTGGGGGTTGAAGGTGAACCCGTGTTTGTGAAGTATGTGGAGTTTGGGAATTTTTTTTTTCTATTAATCATTTATTTAAGTATACAAAACAGGAGATTACCCTTACAGATCAACATTATATGTCAACTGCAGCCATATTTATTGGAACAAAGCATTCCCGTTGTATGACAGAAGCTATGACTCAGTCATGGAAGCAATAGACAATATGGAAAAAGATTTACCCGGATTCTTCTACGCAGGTAACTTTAATTAAAGTTTCAGTCTCGTATCAAGGGAGCATTTAATTCATGATCCATGATGATGAGGTGTAAGCCCATCTATGGCCTTGAGACGATTAAATGCAGTTATTTTTCTATCGTTCACGGATCAAAATGAACAGGTAATCATCGAGGCGGGCTCTCTGTTGGGAAATCAATAGCATCAGGTTGCAAAGCAGCTGATCTCGTGATCTCATACTTGGAGTCTTGCTCGAATGACAAGAAACCAGAGGACAGCTTATAAACATTGCTGAGGTTCGTCATTTTTAATCCCTTTAATTTGTAAACTTGTAAAATGCAATAAGCCGTGGGATTAGCCAACAAATCAACAAAACCAGATTCTCATAGACTCATTCCAGCATAAAACGGTCAATAAATTGCTTGGTCCGTTTCCTTGTTGCACCACTTGTCTCGAACATGATATAATGAGGGCGTTTATAGGATTGAAGGTTCCTAAAAAACTATTTGCTGATCTTGCCTTATCTTGAAGATATTATTTCGTTCTCTAGACAACTGAAACAAGTTGGAGAGAAACTTGTTTGGTTTCTGGTGAGAAGGGGATGTTGATGTCTGTTTCTTCTCCATAACCAAAACTATGAAATGGTCCCAAAACGGTTGTCCTAATGTTAGATGTTAGTATCTTAATGTCCAGGTCTCTTCGTCTCATATGCTCTGCCATTCCCATTCCGTGGAGTCTTCTGTTTTGTCTTATCTTCCTCCTATAAAGCGTCCTCTGTCTTGAACCCAAATTAAGCATCAATATTAGAGCCTGCATTGTTCTCGTCTTTTTGTCCCTTTTCATATCATGAAAATGAAACTGCTAAAAACTTAAAAAGTAAGGTATTAGCCAAAGTTTAACGAATCATCTACAGTTACACATTCATTGATTCATAGTTGTCGAATTGAATTACCAAATTGTTATTAGTATTAAACATCAGTGAAGAAATAGTTTAAATTTTGGCGAAAGAAAAAGCATTAATTTTCTTATTTTGGAAAATATTGACGCATGTGAGACAAAAAAAAGTTATTTAATATGGGGTCCGGTCTTTGAGAGTAGAACAGAACTATGGGGTCTACATGTTGGGCCCACTAAAGTGGCTTTCAACCATTGTTGTTTTTCTTTTCTCCCTTAACCTTTAACAAAGCATAATCACTACCTTTGCCTGCGTGGAAAAGACATGCTTAGCCCTATAAAGCTACAAGTCTAGATTCTAGTGTATAGAGCATTTGTGTCTCAAAAATATATGCTACAATCTAATAACATTGTCGATTTTTGGTCAAGATGGTTGGTGAAATTATCTTACTGGATATACTATTCTATGGTTGGAATGGTATTATTAATTGCCATATTTGCCCTGAATCGAAAGCTACTTCTACCGAACAATGTTTCGTAGAGCAAAAGCTTCGTTTTGTCATATACGTATATGTATTTAGTATCGTAGAAGGGCAGTTTGGTGAATTAACAAGACATGGAATCTAATCACACACATAAATCAATGCTTAAAATTTAATATAAGAAGATGGAAGAAGAAGAGGAGACATGTGTTAACGGCATATTATGAGTCAACCAAAGTCCCAATTGCATTTGTAGATATTGCTATTAATAAACCATTAATTCTCAAAGTCCCAATTACTTTATCTATACCAAATTTAAATTTAAGTTTCATTTCTTTACTCTATTTCAAGTTAACATTGTTTATTACTGTTGATTTACAGTAAAGAAGAAAAGGGAAATCCAGACAATTTGCTCATTAAAAGGAACAAACTTTCATCAAATTGAGTGCACATTTTTTGCTTTTTGATTGTTTCTGGTGACCCACATTCTTAATTTACTGTTCCCTTCATAAAGAGAAGAAGAAGAAGAAGAAGGAAAAGATTCTTTGAAATCTCTTCTTTTGTCAAATCTTCTCAGATAAAAATACAGAAGCCGCCATTAATGCTGTTCACCTCTTAGCCATTAATGTTCTTATCACCTTCTTCTCTAGTTTCCCCAATTTCTTTCTCGTCTATGAGTTGGACAAACACACACAAGAACACCAAACATTCTCATCCACGATTTCTGCATTTGTCCTCACTTCCTCTAGTCTCTTTCTTCTTCTGCTATTTTTTGTTCTCTTGACTTGTTTCAGGGATTTGATAAGAAACTCATTTCCGTGGTTTCTCGAGAGGAGCGTCTGGGATCACGAGCTGGGTTTCGTTTCTTTGACTTTAGTTGACTAGCCGTTCCCCTCTAAGCTAAGTTCATCGTCTCCAGAGTTTTTGCAGACATTGTGTGTGTTAATTTTCAAATTCTACAGCAAAAAGACACTATATGAGTCTCTTTCACTTTCCTCTCAGAATCCAAATCTCCTTCTCCTTCTAGCCTTCTGTTTCCTTTCTGCTAATTTATCATGGTTCATTCAAAGGTCTTGCCTTTCTTCTTGCTTTCATGGGTCTTGTTATTACCAAGCACCCATCAACTTCAAAACTCTCAGACTCAAGTCCTGTATCAGCTCAGGAAGCATCTGGAGTTCCCCAAAGCTCTGGAATCTTGGGGAAATTACTACGGAGACTTGTGTCTAATCTCTGCAACTGCTCATATGAGCATCTCCTGTGAAGGTAATTCTATAACTGAGCTTAAAGTCATGGGGGACAAGCTTCTAAAACCATTTGGTATGTTTGATGGATCTTCACTCCCAAACCGCACTCTGTCTGAAGCTTTTTTAATGGATTCTTTTGCTACGACATTGACACGGCTTACAAGCTTGAGGGTTCTTAGCTTAGTGTCTTTAGGTATCTTTGGTGAGCTCCCCGGGAAAATCCATCGGTTGTATTCACTCGAGTCGTTGGATTTGAGTTCAAATTATCTGTTTGGTTCTGTCCCTCCTGATATTTCCAGATTGGTTAAGCTTCAAAGTCTGATGCTTGATGGAAATTACTTCAACGGCAGTGTTCCTGACACGTTAGATTCCCTGACCAATCTCACTGTTCTCAGTTTAAAGAACAATCGGTTCAATGGGGCATTTCCTTCTTCAATCTGCAGAATTGGAAGACTAACAAATCTTGCTCTATCACACAATGAGATTTCTGGTAAATTGCCTGATCTCAGCAAGTTAGATCATCTGCACATGCTGGATCTAAGAGAGAACCACTTGGATTCTGAGCTACCTATGATGCCTAAAAGATTGGTTACTGTTCTACTGAGCAAGAACTCCTTCATTGGCGAAATTCCCAGACGTTTTGGCGGTTTGTCTCAGCTTCAACATCTTGACTTGTCGTTCAATCATCTGACTGGAACTCCATCTCGGTTCTTGTTCTCCTTGCCAAGCATTAGTTACTTGGACTTGGCATCTAACAAGCTGAGCGGGAAGTTACCACCCAATCTGACCTGTGGAGGCAAACTTGGATTTGTGGATTTGTCGAATAACAGATTGATTGGGACTCCTCCCCGTTGCTTGGCAGGCGCTTCTGGTGAGCGAGTTGTTAAACTCGGTGGGAATTGCTTGTCCATAAATGGTAATCACGATCAGCATCAAGAATTCTTATGTGAAGAGACTGAAACAGAGAGTAAACAGTTGCGAGGAAGAAAAATTGGGACTTTAATTGCTGTGATTAGTGGAGCTATTCTAGTTCTTGCGTTGTTTGCATTTGGACTACTCCTGTTATGCACAAAGCGCTCATGTTGTTGTTCTTCAAGGAGAAAGTCAGTGCCGCAAACCCGGCTTAAGGTTGTGACAGATAATTCACACACCAGTCTCTCCTCCGAAGTTCTTGCTAGTGCAAGTGAGTAATTAACATTGGCTCAAAAATGCAGACCGTTTTTTCCTGTTACCAATTATCTTTCAGTAGTTTTATATCCTTGCGTGGTCTCGTCTTGCAGGGTTAATCTCTCAAACAGCAAAGCTAGGTGCACAAGGTGTGCCCTCATGCCGCTCATTTTCTTTTGAAGAGTTAAAGGAAGCCACAGACAGCTTCGATTCATCGCGTTTCTTAGGTGAAGGCTCCCTTGGAAAGGTATGGTTCATCTAACGCAAAACTGATTCTTGTGACCTCACCATCTTTCATTTGCTTTACTTTGCTTGTTTTGATTCTTCGCAGCTATACAGAGGAACATTGGAAAATGGAAGTTCCATTGCTGTAAGATGTCTGGTTTTATCAAGGAAATTCTCTAGCCAAAGTATCCGAGGTCACTTAGATTGGATGTCTAAGCTCAACCATCCCCATCTCCTTAGCTTCTTGGGACATTGCACTCATACCAGCGGAGAACACGATCCTCAAGTGACCGTACTCTACCTTGTATATGAGTATATGCCCAATGGGACCTATCGTGCACATCTATCAGGTCAGATTGAGATATGTAGTAAGCTCAAAGTTAAACTGGATCTATGTACTTTGGAAATTCAGTGTTGTTTGAATACTGTAGAATCTTGCTCGGAGAAGATCCTAACGTGGCCAGATCGGCTAGCAATTCTGATTGAGATAGCAAAGGCAGTTCATTTTCTTCACACGGGTGTAATGCCTGGTTCATTCAACAATCAGCTGAAAACGAACAACATTTTGCTTGACGAACATAAGATTGCAAAGCTCAGTGACTATGGAGTCTCTGCCATCATTGAAGAGAATGAAAAGCTTGAGGTTTGCTCCATTTCCTCTTTCTCTGTTTATCATCAATTTGTATCTCTTCTTTGATACTAAGTCAGGACTCTATTTCGCTTCTGCTTCTACATTTTGCAGACAAAGTCAGAAATCCACAAGTCAAAGTATGTATTTTTTTCTCTCCCTTCTATAGCTAAAACTCCATGGTCTTAAGCAGAATCTAGTCAAAATTGCATCTCAAAGCCATGAGGTTGTTTAACTTGGGAATTATGCAGGAAAATGGCTAAAAAAGAGGATGATGTGTACAACTTCGGATTCATACTTCTGGAATCTCTCATAGGACCACTGCCCACTACAAAAGGAGAGGCCTTTCTTCTCAACGAAATGGTAACAGAGAGAAAAATATAAATCTTTATCATTTTTATTTGATTAAAACGAAGGTAGTTAGTAGCCGTTGCTGCGTTGTTACGTTTTTGCAGACGTCATTTGGGAGCCAAGACGGTCGACAGAAAATAGTGAATCCAACGGTTCTAACAACGAGCTCTCAGGAGTCTTTAGCGATTGCGATATCAATCGCCAATAAATGTGTTTTGCTTGAACCTTCGGCAAGACCTTCCTTTGAAGACGTTCTGTGGAACTTACAATATGCCGCTCAAATGCAGTCTGCTGCAGACGCTGAACGCAAATCTGACTCGTCGCCATGAATCTGGAGTGCTAATGATTGATAATTTTTTTTCTTTTCGGTCTTTCAAAATGTAAAGTTTTATATAAGTTTGGTTTTTCAAGGGAAAAGAAAGGTTCAGGCTTTTGCGAGTAACAACTCATAGTTCCTTCTCTTGAATCTTATTTCGTCAGATAAATATGGATTGAAGATAATGTGCTTGTAGTTAGATAGAACTTACCAAACAAGGCACGTGAAGTAGGAGACATGTCAAATTCTGTACCAGTAATTCCTACTATCATGAAATATAATGCTCTCGTAAATTCATAATGAATCTTGTACTATTAGTTTTCTATTTGCACATCTTTCTGTGGTAACAAATTACTCTACGTGACTACATTTACTCGTTACAATCCGCAGAGGCACAAAGCAGAATAACTCCTCAGAACTGTGCCCCTGGCAACAAGTCGACGAAAATACGAAAATGCCACTAATTAGTCAGCGGCTTTGCTTAAAGATAGAGTGGCCGGAATTAGTCAGCGGCTTGGCCCCATAAAAGCGTACACACTTTCTTAACTGCTTCAAACCATCACTAACTTAAACAGTAGCTATAACTTTGGAGTCTACTGATTTGAGCACCTCCTCACCCATCTCCTTGCATCCTACCAGTTTCTGTTTCACATTTCATTTTCAAAAACATAAAATCTTTAAGCATATGATATTGACTGTTTGTTACTAACTTACTAAAACAAATGATAGAAACCATCATATACATACATTTCCGGGGGAGTAGATGTCGCCGGTTCTAACCCCTTTGTTGAGAGCATCCAAGACCGCGTCTTCGATTCTCTTTGCAGCCTGTTCTTCTCCAAGTCCATATTTAAGAAGCATCGCAGCGCTGAGAATAGTGGCCAATGGGTTGGCCTTGTCCTGACCAGCTATATCTGGTGCAGAACCATGTATAGGCTCAAAGAGTCCAGGTCCCTGATTGCAACACAAGCTACTTTAACATACCATATATATATATATATATATGGTTATAAACAGGAGGAACCTTGATTGAAAGGTTTAGATTAAATTTTGTTTACCGATACACCGGAGACTAGCAGATGGAAGCATCCCAATGCTTCCAGTGATCATTGAGGCCTCATCAGATAATATATCACCGAATATGTTATTGGTGACGATTGTGTCAAACTGAAAATGTTCAAAAACATCAAAAACACCATGAGTACTAACTTCCACTTCTGCGTTAGCTTTTTTAATAACGGGTATGTTTGATATACGCGCGTGAGAGGTCGAGCACCTGTTTGGGGTCACGAATAAGCTGCATTGCAGCATTGTCGACATAAATATGTGATAGTTCAACATCTGGATATTCAGAGGCTAACGCTGTTACTCTTTTCCTCCACAGTATTGATGCCTATATGACAAACGAAAAAATTTGCATTACAAGAAACACACACACAAAAAAGGAAAAACAAATTCAACAAATGTATCAAATCGTACGTACATCCAACACATTGGCTTTGTCAACAGAACACAACTTGCCACGCCGTTTCCTAGCAGTCTCGAATGCAACACGAGCAATTCTATCGATCTGCACAACATGAGAAACGCATTAGTATATTATTACTATATATATATCTATACAACTAGTGTTGTAGGAGAGCACATTGTGACGAGTAGGAGTACCTCATGAGCAGCATAGAACTCTGTATTAAACCCAACTTCTTCGCCATTTTCATTGGTCTTAATGCCCCTTGGCTCTCCAAAGTAAATACGTCCTGTAAGCTCCCTTACAATCATCATATCAACACATTCTGCCACTTCTCTCTTCAACGTGGAAGCATCAATTAACTGAAACCCCCAAAAATAATAAGCAAATAATAAAATTATGAGTTTATTTAAAAATGAACTGCAAGCAAAAAGAAATCCCAAGTGATAAGCAGATCAAAGCGAAGGTAGGCTTATTATATACCTGTGGCAAAACTGTGGCAGGTCTCAGATTTGCAAAGACTTTGAGATCTCTCCGAAGGTAAAACAGAGCCATCTCAGGTCTCAGATGCTTCTCATTGTTGTCCCATTTGTACCTGATTATCGAAACCAGCCATGACTCATCCAAACAACTCAAAGCTGAGAATAAAACTCGAAGCAGATCTCTGATACAAGAGTTCAAGTAGAAGAACACAAACCCTCCGATAGCTACAAGAAGTATGGCATCGGATTGTTTTGCAACTGAAAAGGATTCCTCCGGCAAGGGCACTCCGACCAAATCCAAAGCTGCTCCTCCGACAGGCATCTCTTGGAAATTGAATTCCAGTCCTGTAATAATACAACACATCAAAGAACCAACACACTCGTTAATTACTAATTCTGCCAAAAGAAAAACAAGTTCCAAGCACAGAACAGCATATCCAGACACAGACAAGAAGATACACTTAAGAAAGAGCTAGAGAACCTTCGAGAGATCCAGCTTGCTGAAGCACATTCTTGGCGGCGGAGATGACTTCCGGACCGATCCGGAAGGAGAGCGATGTTGAACCGTTTTTTCCTCGGTGAAGCGGCGGCGCACCTTATTCGACACTGTCCGCGAGAGTGATGGGTGAGAGACGTGCATTTTCCCGGAACGACATTGATCAGATTCAACCGTATGTTTGTCTGCAAAAACCCCCGCCATTTTTATTTTATTTTGTTTGGAGTCGAAATTTTTGAAATTGTGAAAAGTGAGTGCCACGGAACTTTAGATAGGTGTGCACGTTTTAGCATTCGCCAAATTTAAGGCCTGAAACAAAATCCTTTTCTACCAATAAACCGGGCCCCACCAGTCTACTTATAAGTGTTGTCATATATTTATAGAAAGGTCCTTCTTCTTTAACGATTATTACGAATACATGCCATTGCTCGTTACAACTGGGTCGAACCGATTTAATCGCTTCCGCTTTTACAAATATAGGCCCATATAGACATTGTTACAATATTGGGTTAACCTTAAGTTTATATATAGCCCACACAATATGTCAAGTTGAGAGGTCACTCATTTTGCTTGTTCTTTATGTAGGGCTGCTAAAATATTTTAGAGTTAATGAGATATACCATGATTATCAATCCAGAAATGAGGAAACTTCTTGGCAGCAATTATTGGTAAAAGAAGCTTTTCGCAAACCATTACGAATAAAATATTATGGTCAAACTCCAATAACTCTAATGGTCCATACGATATTTCACAACTTTAAATGCAGTAAAATCGGATCTGGATGTAGCGAATTTATCCAGCAAAAAAAGGATCTGGAAGTAACGAAATTATACACTACGTACACACCACCATGCGATAAATGTGGCCGATTCTTCCGGTATATCTGAGTATGATACGATTTATAATGGAGTGCCTGGGGAGTAGGGATGATAGTGTTGAAATGTGGACACCAAATATGAAAGCAGGACTTGGTCTATAAAATTATTTGGAACATTGTGTACCCCACATTTTTTTACATTATCTAAACGAAGCATGTCTCGAGGGTGTTTGTTTTTGTAATGTATTCTCGAGTCTTGACACCTTGCACCGTGCGTAGGGTGTGAAATGGAAGCGAACAAATGAAGAAGTGCTTTTTCAAAATAGAATTTGTTTCTTGAGTTTAAGAAGAAAACAAGTAACGGAAGGCTGAAGTCATACTCCACTTATCCGTCCCTACAGCATCTCCGATCACCTTTAACAGTTTCTTCTTTCGTCCCATCTCTTTTTTTTTCTCACGTCGTCTCACAAAACACCAAACGTACGAATTACAAATATTAAAAATACACTTATATGATATTCATAAAAATAACACATGATTATGTAGATAGCTTTTCTAACTATCATGCACTTTACTAGCTAGTCAGCATTAATATATACTGGGATGCATGATCACGGAGATGTTTTCCTTTTTAGATTTCTGTACTTATAGATTTTGGGATTACTCTTCTTATCTGGGAGATGTTACATATCTTTTTTAGCTTTTATTTGGTTATATACATATAGCACACTATGATTTGCCGACGGTATTTACGTGATGATGTGTTTCTTTTATAAAATGTATATATGTTTCAATTCTTTGATTTTCTTTTAGTTAATCTAGAAATTTGTTGGGGTGTGATGATAATATTATAAAAGGCAGTCGACGCGACCTCTTAACAAACAACGAGTCTTTCCCTATCATCCTATCCGTCATCATATCTCTTCTCTATATAAAACCCTTTCACTTTTAGTTCCTATACAACGAGACGACACCCCCATCTCAATAGCGGTTCGGTTATGGCTCTGTCCGGGTCAATCATTTTGGCCTTATGGGTCTTAAGCTTCTTCGCTCTTTCCATTAATCCCATCGAAGCTCGTGTACCCTTCGGTCGGCTTGCCCGGACGCCGTCGCAGAGGACTGCTTCTGGCGGCATATGTGCTTCTTCTGTCCGCATATTTGGTTACAAGTGCGAAGAACATGATGTACGACATAGACTTTTTACTATATTGTTGTTAACGACGATATATATATATATATATATGAACTAAGTGATTTTATCTTTTTAACTTCGTAGGTGGTGACTCAAGACGGATACATATTGAATATGCAAAGGATACCGGAAGGACGAGTCGGTGCCGGAGATAGGTCGAAGAGACAGCCTGTCCTAATACAACATGGAATTCTTGTCGTAAGTTTCACTTTTCTTTACCCTTTTGCATCGCATTAGCCGTTAGTTATTTTTTTGTGTGTGTGTTTGCATATGTACACACGCAAGCTTTTATTTAGATATCTACGTGCATTTAATATAGTAGATACGTTCCAAATTTGTTTTTGTGTCATCTGATAATTCAAATTACAAGTATATTTTTTTAAAGTAAATAATTGATTCAATTGCATCAGAAAATAACTAATTGAGTTGCATTCCACCAACAGGCAAAGAAAAAAATCTTTCATAGTAAGAAAGAATAAGTGAGCAAAAAGTATTAGGTGAAAACTCTATACCCAATTTTTACAAGTAATACAAATGTAGAACGGACTTTCCATGTGCATACGTTTATTTTAACAGGATAAACATATTTTTACAAATTATGGGCCAAAACCATCGTGTAGCACTCGAAATTATAGTGCTTGCCTTGTGAACATGTATACACTAGTATTTGAGTGTGAAAGGAATGTTTCCACTAGCTCTCTTCTATGTGCCAGTTTCAACTTACAAAATTGAATAAATATTTATAAATTTTAGTGGTGGGTAAATAACATAATAAAATAAGGGACAACATGAGTGTTTAACATGTGTATCCAACAATTAAAGTCAAAAAATTGAGCGTTACTAGAAAGGTCATTGAAATAAAGTCAATTGGAAACATGCTTTTCTAGTATGGGAGAATCGTTGTTTACGTATGTAACATAATTAACCATGTCGACTCTAGTACTCATCGAGTTCTTAAAAATTATAGACTTAAATGCATGTCAAACTCCATCGCTATTTTCATTTAGTCTACAAGAAAGAAATTACTTTATGCCTTACCTTATGTTTTAAGTTTCCTGTGGACAGAGCTAATCAAAAGTCGTAGACAAAACAGTGTTTGATTCTTATGGCTAGCTTACATAATGGAAACACAGCTTAAATGCGTATGCATTGCACGTTAAGGGGTAGACTAGAAGTCTAGAATCGTGAAACAACGCTTAGTGATAAAATTCTTCCCTTGAAAGAAAGAAGAGGAAAATCATAAAACATCGATGATTATTAAAAATCAAATAAGAATTAGGTTTTGGAAAGAAAATTATGAAATTATATATGCAGGATGGGATGTCGTGGCTGTTGAATCCGGCGGATCAAAATCTACCGTTAATTTTGGCTGATCAAGGATTCGATGTGTGGATGGGAAACACAAGAGGGACTAGGTTCAGCAGGAGACACAAGTACCTTAACCCTCATCAACCGGTCTGGTTCAATCAACCACTCCTTAATTAATTGATTACGTACGTACGTATTATTGTTGTTTTTGTAAATAAACCGAGGTTAACTGTTTGGCATGTCGCACGTAGGCTTTTTGGAACTGGACGTGGGACGAGCTTGTGAGTTTCGATCTGCCTGCTATGTTTGACCATATCCACGGCCTAACAGGCCAAAAGATTCACTATCTCGGACATTCTTTGGTGGGTCCAACGTTATCAACATGTATACATTCTATGTTTATACTTTCTTTACAAAACTAGTAAATATATGAAATGATATTGAAATGGAAATATACATCAGGGGACTTTGATAGGATTTGCGTCTTTCTCGGAAAAGGGGTTGGTGGACAAATTGAGATCGGCAGCGATGCTGAGTCCTATTGCTTATCTCAGCCACATGACCACCGTACTAGGCGACATCGCCGCAAGAAGTTTCCTCGCCGAGGTTTTAACCTCCTGACTCTTCCATTTATTGATATCTATAAACATTTATGCCTATACAATTATGAAAATAACGTAACTCGTTTGTCGTATTTACAAAACAGGCGACCGCCATTATTGGAGTGGCAGAGTTTAACCCCAAGAGGTAGATCTTTACCCTGTTTTTTTTATATGTTTGTTATTAACTTTGTTTGCTTACGTAAAATAATAAAACAAATTGGCAGTGGACTAGTAGGGGATTTTATAAAGTTGATATGCCATCAAGCGGGGATCGACTGTTATGATTTAATATCTGTTATTACCGGTAATGCAACAACCAAAAATCACCAATTTACCATTGATGGATTAATTATATATTAGTTAGTTACTTAGTTATTACCAACATACTATAGGCAAGAATTGTTGCCTTAACGCATCAACAATTGATCTGTTCCTGGCGAACGAACCTCAATCTACTTCCACGAAGAACATGATCCACCTTTCTCAAAGTAAGTAAACAAAGTTTATCATTTGTATTTCTTGATTCATTAAATGCACGTGTCGCTAAAATCAAGATTTCATTCTTTTTTCCGTAGCCGTAAGAGACAAGGTGTTAAGAAAATACAACTATGGAAGTGGTAATAGCAACATGAAACATTATGGCCAAGCATTGCCGCCGGCTTACAACATATCGGCGATCCCACACGACCTTCCGCTTTTTTTCAGCTACGGCGGTTTAGACTGCCTGGCCGATGTGACCGACGTCAAATTTCTGCTGGACCAGTTTAAGTTTCACGACGTCGATAAGATCGATGTGCAGTTTGTGAAAGACTATGCTCATGCTGATTTCATCATGGGTGTTACTGCCAAAGACGTTGTTTATAACCAAGTTGCAACATTTTTCAAACGACAAACTTGATTTTAGTATTAGCTATTAGATCATATGTACTTTCATGTGCCCATATTATTCAATTGTTTTTTCCCCAAACGAACGGGCAAAATAATAAATTTGCTGTTACTAGCATCTAAATCCAGATATTTAATAAATTTACTAAATCCAGATATTTTATTCTTGTTGTTATTAAAAAAAACGTCAGAAAAAGGATATATCGTAATCGTATTTTACTAACAAATAATGCGTATAAGTGTATAACATCTGTTCATAATTGCACATAACTAAAATTACAAAATTCGTAAAACAAAAAAAAAACCTTTGCTCAAAGAAGCATACATAATTCGTAAACACAAAGGTATATGTGAATTTTGGGCTTAAATACAAAGATACATGTGAACTAAAGTTGGGCCAACGGGCCCAATGATGTAGTTTAAGACTTTCAAATAGTCGCTATGGGCTCTGAGATTACGGGTCGGGTCTCTCAACACGGTCAATAAATTAAATAGCCTCTCCGGTGAGAGCAATTTGCTTCCTCTATCGACTGAGAAGCAGCGGACACACCGGCGAAGAAGAAGCATCAGAAGAAGAAACGAAGCTGCGAATCTTCGTCATTTGGTAAGGAACACTCTTCTTTCGTAATATAAAATAGGCTCTGCGTTTTCTCTTCGTTTTGTTTCTCTTTAGATTTTAAGAATTTTATAGATCTTTTTTCATGTGCATTTAGTTAGTTATAAACAAATGAAATAAACCGAGTTCTTCGTTTGCTCACGCATTCTCTTGGACGAATTATTAGCCTGAGAATTGTTCTTACTCGTTAAGATGTGCCTCAACCTTAGAAAATTCTAGGGTTTTCTATTTTTGATGCTCCGATTTCTCGATTTATCTCAATCTCTGCAACAATTCTCTGGGATCTGTTAGATGAATCGATGTAGTGGGGGAGACATTAGTAAAGATGTTCCCTTTTTGTTGTTCTAAGCAGATTTAATTCGAGTATAGTTATCAAAAGAGTGTTATTTCTTGTGAATGTTATTACAGGCACCCATGTCGGGTAACAACAACAATCCGCAGAAGCCTCAAGGCTCTGCGCCTTCGCCTTTCGGGAATCCTGGGATGGCCTCTGCGTCTGTTCCTGGAAACCAGGGCTTTGCTCCGTCTCATATGACAGCTAACTTTTCAGCTCAGTTTCAGTTCACTCAAGCTCAGGCCATGGCCCATCAGTCTAAAGCTCAAGCACAGTTCCAAGCTCAGATACAAGGAGGCATGGCGATGAACCAAGCCCAAGGTTCTCAGGGGATTGGTGGCTTGGGTCCGTCTTCTCCTTCTATGACTCCTGGAAGCTTAAACGTCAAGAGGTTCCAGCAGAAACCGCCAATGCGACCTCCTTCTGGTTTCCCGGCGAATAACAACACTATCTCCCCCATGAGAACAATGGAGCTAACTCCTGCTGCGCGCAAGAAGAAACAGAAGCTTCCTGAAAAGTCGTTGCAGGAACGGGTGGCAGCAATCTTGCCCGAGTCTGCCTTGTACACGCAACTTCTTGAGTTTGAGTCTCGGGTTGATGCTGCATTAAGTAGAAAGAAGGTTGACATCCAGGAGGCCCTTAAGAACCCTCCTTGCATACAAAAGACGCTTAGGATCTATGTGTTCAACTCGTTTGCCAACCAAAACAACACGATTCCTGGGAATCCAAATGCTGACCCGCCAACATGGACTCTTAAAATTGTTGGTAGGATCCTGGAAGATGGGGTGGATCCGGACCAGCCAGGATTTGTTCAGAAAGCAAACCCGTTGCATCCCAAATTCTCATCTTTCTTCAAAAAGGTAATAGTTAGCCTAGATCAGAGGCTGTATCCTGAGAACTCGACAATCACATGGGATAGTTCTCGATCACCTTCTCCCCAGGAAGGGTTTGAGATCAAGAGGAAAGGGAACCAGGAATTTGCAGCTACTATTCGTTTGGAGATGAACTACGTCCCTGAAAAGTTCAAGCTTTCTACTGCATTGATGGATGTTCTTGGGATTGAGGTTGAAACCAGGCCAAGAATCATCGCTGCAATATGGCATTACGTTAAGGCGAGGAAGTTGCAGAACCCAAATGATCCTTCGTTCTTCAACTGTGACGCTGCACTTCATAAAGTTTTTGGGGAAGAAAAGTTGAAATTCACAATGGTCTCTCAGAAGATTCACAATCACTTGTCGTCTCCACCACCGATTCACTTAGAACACAAGATCAAGCTCTCAGGAAATAATCCATCCATATCAGCGTGTTACGATGTCCTAGTGGATGTACCCTTCCCGATCCAAAGGGATCTGAACAACTTGTTGGCCAACGCAGAGAAGAATAAAGAGATTGAGGCTTGTGATGAAGCAATATGTGCAGCCATAAGGAAAATCCATGAGCATAGGAGGAGACGGGCATTTTTCTTGGGGTTCAGCCAATCGCCAGTTGAATTCATAAACGCCCTGATTGAATCTCAGAGCAAGGATCTGAAGGTTGTAGCGGGAGAAGCCAGTCGAAATGCTGAGAGAGAACGTCGATCAGACTTCTTTAATCAACCTTGGTAAGCTCATCATATGGTCTCTTAACTCTAGTTCTTGTCTCTTAAATTCAGTCGAATTATATGTATTGTAGTTCTGAAAGTGGATGAATTCTAGTGATTGATTGATGATACGTTTCTGAATTATGAACTGTTGCAGGGTCGAAGATGCAGTAATACGTTACTTGAACCGTAGGCCAGCAGCTGGGAACGAAGGGCCAGGGAGCTGGTGAGTTCGTTGCTGGTACCATAAAAGAAGAGAAATGTTTTTAAGAGCAATGTGGTTTAAAAGGAAAGTGGTGTGTTTGTAATCTTCTGTATGATGAAAACATTAGTACTTACAATTTAGCCTTGATTTGTCGCTTTTACTTTAGTGAATTCTTATATCTAAAAAATTGACATAACTTTTGTTAAGATTTTGTTTAAGCTAAAAAGATAGTAGATAGTGAAATAGAGGCGTGAAATATATCCAAACTACATTTCTATGTAATGGAACCCAATTAAGACATTTTGGGCTTTATGTTGGATCAATTCTAAACCAACGATTTGTTCTATAGTTTGGACAATCCAGAAAATTCTTTATCCGCCACCCGTAGGCGCCGGAATCCTCCGTCTTTCCTCGCAGACAAATGCGTAACGATGAAGCAGATTCACTCCAATATGTATGTCGATAAGTGATGACGCAGAGTTTGGTATTTCGGGTTTTCCCACGGAGAGAATTTCATTTTCTTTATTTTTAATAAATAGTCAACTGTATGCTAAGTTGCTAACTGTATGCTCACATGTTACAGCATCATTCATCTCTTTGAATAATTTACTAAGACACAATCAGTTGATCCAAGAAGCGTTGACATTCAAACTTGTCTGAAGCAAAATGGCGATTTGGTTTCACAGAATTTTTCTGTCGTTGCTTCTCGTTTCCAGTTGCGCCTCTTCAGGTACACTGGATCCGTTTGTTGCATTGCATACATGTCGTAGATGTCCTTGTATTGATTAACCAAAGCTTGTAACATTTTGATATGCAGATTTTCTGGAAAATTCAGACTTCGAGTCTCCACCATTAAACTTATCCCAAAACTCAAATGCGAGCTCTAGCGCATCTTTGTTGCTGGATCAGAACAGTACACTCCCTGGTTGGACATTCCAAGGGACAGTGCAATATGTAACTTCACTCGACCTGCCTGATACCGGACATGCGGTTCAGCTCGGTGAAGATGCCAAGATCAATCAAACATTCATTGCCAAAGGTGATGATCTGAACTACATCCTCACATTTGCGCTGATCCGTGGAGGCCAGAACTGTACAACCTCTGCTGGTCTGAGCGTCTCGGGGCCTGACAGCAATGCCGTTTTTTCTTACCGGCATAACTACAGTAAGGTTCCATGGCAGAGCTACAGTCATAACTTGGGTAAATGGGGGAATGGTGAGCTTATCAACCTAGTTCTTGAAAGCCAGACAATAGACTCTGATACAAACTCCACATGCTGGCCTATCGTTGACACATTGCTTATCAAGACTGTTGGTGTAACGCTGGTCCAAGACAGTGGTAAGTTACTTCTCCTTGTTTGATCTGATTTCTCTGCTTTATCAGATCCGACACTTCTAAAGATGAATCATAGCTCAACATGGAACGGAACATGATGAAAACAGATCTGGGTTATATATAAGTTGATATCTTGTAAATCTCGTTGCATAGGCTCATCACCCTGATTCTGTTGGTGTAGATAATCTCTTAACCAATGGTGGATTTGAATCCGGACCGGGGTTCTTACCCAACTCAACCGAGGGAGTTCTGATTGACGCGGTGCCAAGTCTGATCCAGTCAGCATTAAGGCAGTGGTCCGTCGTAGGAACAGTCAGATACATAGACTCGGAGCACTTCCATGTCCCAGAAGGCAAAGCTGCAGTAGAAATTCTTGCTGGCACAACTCCATCTGCCATACAGACAGCAACAAGAGACACAAGTGAAGGTTCGAGATACAACCTCACATTTACGTTAGGAGATGCCAACGATGCGTGTACAGGGCATTTCGTGGTCGGTGTCCAAGCTGGATCCGCAGTTCAAAACTTCACATTGGAGAGCAATGGGACTGGCTCTGGTGCGAAGTTTGGATTAGTGTTTGAAGCAGACAAAGCTGCAGCACAGATTAGTTTTACCAGCTACTCAGTTACAATGACAAAAGAGGATGTTCTTTGTGGTCCTGTGATTGATGAAGTGATCGTACATCCTCTTGGTGGAACAGCCTCAGTAAAACCCACATGGCTGCTAGTTATTTTCGCTTTGTTGTATGTCGCAGTTCTCTGATTGAATCTTTTTGGGACAGAGATCATAAACAGATCTTTTTTTGCAAGGAGATGTGATAATCATTCAAGTTTCATGATTATATATGAACACATTCGTCACACATGAATACACAATCATGGTTTATTCTGCAGTTCTACACTCTTAATTTCTACTTTTATGTAGAAAGCACACATACAGATACACATTTGAAGCCTTCGGATACGCAGACACCGACTCACGAAGTCCCCTTCGTGAATGAGATCTGCAAGGCTTTGCGCTTAGGGAGAACCAGCTTGTTCACAGAGATCCAGCAGAGCCAGTGTCTGTCATCAACAATTTGATTAGTACAAACTAATATTAGCTGAACAAGGACGACGTGTATGGAGTGATCTGCATACCTCAGGAATGGTGAGCTCGAGACGAAACTTGGGACCATCATAGTGGTGCAAAACTGGCCTGAAAGCATCCTCTTCCAAAGCATTGCACACTTTCCTTACACGGATTCTCACCTATAACGTTGTTAACCACTATTTAGGGTGTGTGAATCAATCACTGAAAGAAGATGAAAGACATATTCCACATCGGAGAACAAAAAAGGAACCTGTGCAGGGAATCTGGATTCTCCTTTGCATTTCTTGTCCTCCCAAGCCGTTGGGTCAATGTTTGAACCTCCAAAGGTTGTTGCCTGTACAAAACACAGAGAAACTACAATCATGGAGTCACAGAGGAAGTCATAAGCACCTTCGAAAAAGTAAAGTGCCTATGGAACAAACCTCGAAAATTCCATGCAACTGATGAGTTGTGTAGTTGTAGAGAAACAGAGGAAGGCCTGGTGTTATCGTCCGAACTGAGTCCCTGTATCTCGGAGGCAGACCTGGCGGACCCAAAAGTGACAGTAGAAGACATAAGAACATACGAAAATGGAGATGGAGATGAGACCCTTGAAATGGACAAACTCGAAGATGAATAGAATACCAAAGAGCAGGCGCTTCAGATCTTCCAGCATTGTGTCGTTGTTACAGACAAAGATATAACCACCAAGCACTTCATTCTTTGGGAGACACTCCGAGGCAGGTAAGGTCTTAAACCTTTTGTCTGCAGCAACATTCATAGAGTCATTGTTGTGAGCGCTGCTAAAATTGTTGCCTTCTCTGTTGGTGAACTGATTGTAGCTAAATTTTCCTCCATTCAGTTGTTTCTGGCCAAAAACATTGAAATCATAGACAGCATTGAACTTGAGGTCCGAGTTCATCATGTTGAAGTTAAGAGTCTCAAACTTGTTCTCCTCTTGAAACCCAAATTTCTCCCTTGGCCTTATTTCAACTGGACCCTTTGATAGATCAAGATTGTTCGAACGTTCGCCCTTCGATCTAGTCTGGTCAGCCAGTTTAGATGCAGCCATGAACCACTTCTGATCCTCTGAGGCTTTTGATTGTCCTCGGAGCTCATCTCCTAGCTGCCAAAAGCTGCGCATGCTCTCCATCTCCAAAAGCTTTGGCTTGATAGAGACACCTATCATAAAAAGAAAACACACTTCACCAACCAATCAAAGATTTTGGACTTTTCTAGTGACTGATTCATCCATTTCGTTTTGTTTTCTTTAATCAAAATTTATCAAAAAGTACAAAACTTTTACACACATTTTACGATACCAACAATTTCAGACATTACCAAGGCGAATGAACACTACAGTTAAAATGTAAAGCACTGAGAAGTGAGATCTAAAACCAAATGAAAAAAACAGAGTCTTAACAAGCAGACTGTAAAAGGAAGGTAAAGAACTAAAATGCAAAAGTCATACGGAGATTGGCAAAGCAAAACTTACCAGAAAAGAAAGACGAACCCTAGATTGCAGGATCCCTGAATGATAGCAACTGTTTGACTTTAATTGTGTTTTCAATTTTTTGGAGCTTCTTTTTCCCCGACAAAGTTGTAAATTATGGCAGTGTCCTTAATGCCCCAGCAGAAAAGCTTGGTGCAGCAGAAACATGCCGCCTATCATTTATAGAACGGTACGATGTTTAGCTACGAAACTAAAAAACGGAATGCAGTTCCAATAAGTCACCTCAAGTAAGCCCAATTTTCTTTTTCGAGTTTCTTACTTTCTACCCGTCTGTTTACGACTTAATAATCGATCAACACCGTTCGTGTTTTCTGAGATTAATTACTTAAGTGACCGAATTCAAATCGTTTTGTTACTCAAGTGCATGCTTCTAAAGACCCAGTAGTTAACAAAGTTAGTAGAGAAATATAAATTTTTCTTCACCATCATAGACCTCAGACTGGGAGAAATCATAGGAGCACGACTAAGTCGTTGGCCCAGCTGCAGAGGACGATTTGGTCCGTTCTTCCCTATGAACAGACCGCGGAACAAAGGTCAGCCCACGACCATGGCGTCGACCGAAGCTGACATTCGAAGGAGTTGTGTCTGAGGTGGTGAGGGTGGACAGTGCTGAGACAAGACCGTCAAGGCTGGCTTTGTCTTCCACTTCCATGGCATCTGACGAAGCTTCTTCTTTCTCTTCGTCATGTTTCAGCTTTGGTACACGTTGCCTCTGAAGTTTCTCTCTTCGCTTCTTTGAGAGTTGGGTCTTCTTGAAAAACTCAAATGTCGTGGGGAACTTGTGTTTGTCAACTAAGTGTCGATGCCGGGCTTTGTAGTTCTTGAACTTCAATCCACACCCTTCCACGAGGCACTCGTACTGCAAATTATGTCCATGAGGGCAGAAAGAAGGAAGATTCAGCATTGGATCGCAGGTGAAGGTTAAAAAGAGATCCATGACAGGAGCACTATAACAGTCCCTAATAGTTTAAGCTCTGCTTCAAAACGCTAATTATAATTGCAGAAGGAGACAAGAGTATACGTACCATGTCATAACCCCGAGCAACTTTAGCTTGAAAGAAAGAGTCATGTGCTTCGGATATGTGGATACTTAGTAAGCGAGAAGTAGGGTAGACCCTTGAGCATACTGAACAAGACGCAGTGTGCCGTGCGTTATAGTGATCTTCAAAATTGTCCAGAGATTTCAGGCGCTCAGGGCAGCCAACAATGGGACACGAGATTCTTCTGCTTAAAAAAATCAAACTCATGACTACTGTGGAGACTTCTTAAGCATATTTGGAACTGAGACTAGGCTACATAAACTCGATCATGACACGATAATCATTGCTATGAACTACTGGTCGCCACTTCAAATGTGGGTATTGAAAGAGAACTACTTACGTAGCAGTGCATTAATTCACGATCATTTAATTACTATTAGCTAGAATTCTTACACACACAACATACAAAACAGTACGACGAAGGAGAAATGACACCAAGCCAGATTCACCAAGAAAAAAAAAAACTGTTCAAAATATTAGCTTCAGCATACCATCACGAGAACAAGACATGGAAAATATGTAAAACCCATTCAATCAACACTCGTAAGCAATAATCTAATCTGAAAATTATAGTCATTTCCATAGTTGGTTAACTTCTTTACACATTACTAACAGAAAACAATCACATACAACGAGCTTATCAGTGAAGGAAGAATACATACATGTTCTCAGTTTCCACAATTTTCTGCAGATTATTGATTTCGTCTTCTGTTAAGCCCAATGCCACCTGCATATTAAAAACCCTCCTTAAGAGTCAACTCTCGCGAGCATATATTTTTGAAGAGGACAAACAAATCTAGAGCAAAAGACTTATACAATGGTTGGTCAAACATGATATACTTTCGTGGAAACCGAAACTGAACAATGAGATGAAACAGTTGTTTTATCCAAATTGACAAAGTCGGAAAATTCCAACAGAATAACCAACAGATCGAAACCGAGAAACTGTCATCACTGCGGATATCAAAATTCCCCCAAAACGAAGAAACAAACCAATGTAACAATAATTTTCGACCTTCGAAATTTTTCAGAACCGCTTCGATTTCAGCCAAGCAAGAGTAACACATGATCAATGAGTGAACAAACCATAAGCTCGTACGGAAAATAAATCGGAATAAAACAATTATTCGATTGGGAAATGGATCATGCAAGAGTGAATATTCACTAAGAACATCGTTCCAGAAGATTCCAAGGATTCACCAGAAGGGAGTTACCTGTTTAGCAAGTAGTTCGCGCTCGACATTTCCAGACGCAAAGAAGGGCGAATCGGGAGAGAATATTCGACGGCTAGGTGTCCAGTACGGAAAGCCTAACTCGCCAGCCGTGTCTACCGCCATGCCCATAGCCATCGCCTCCGACGCTCAAGAAAATTCAAATTAATTTTGGTTTTTCGTCTCACAAACATGAAACCAAACTCAACATTTCCTCGGGTCCGGTTTGTGTAGCTGGATCCTTCTTATACTGTATCGTAAACCACTTTGTCTTCTGGCCCAAAACAGGCCCACTTATAGGAAACAGAAATTAACGTTTTACTTGTGTGATTAAATAATAGTTAATGATTTTTTTTTCCTGGGTTAAGTACCAATAAGATCTGGACATTTGGCCCCTAAGTCTTCTTAATTCTCACAGACGAACAAAATATCGAGTGTTCAACTCTTTTTTTTTTTTTTACAAATTCACAACCTACTAGTCACGATCATGATGCATGACGACGAATAATGGATGATGATGCACGCGTCGAACTAGAATTCCTAGTAAAATTCAGAACGGTTGATACAATATACTTTCTCATTTTTTCCACCAGATATCTTTCTATTTTGTCGCCTTTTTTTACCAGACATTTAATTTATGAATATCGTAGTTTTCCGTCTCAGATATGAATAATGAAATACATAATCTCTTGTTAATATGGATTTGTTTGGTATTTGACAACTATTTTTTGTATAACCGAGTTTCCAATATATTGCAACCAATTTCTGGTAGTGATAACTAAAACCTTTCTGTAGGTCAAAGTAATTTGCAATTAAGCTTTGTAGTACACATGTGACAGACATGTATGTATATATCGATCACCTACAGTGAGCTTCTATATAGTTCTATTGTTATGCGGTTAAAGTTGAAATGATCATCGAACATATAGAAACGTATTCACTTAAGCTCTATGTAGGTTGTACAGTTGTACATTAGTACATTACATATGACATGTATATATCGGTCACCTACAGTGAGCTTATAAATAGTTTTCTTATGTGTGGTTGAAAATTGAAATGATCAAATATAGAAACGTCTTCGCTTGCAGCACGCTAACGTTATTTAATTTTTTTTTTTTTGCGGAAAATAACACTTTACCCATCAGCAATTTCAATATTTATTTTAAGAATATCTAGTATCATCGAAAAAGAGAACTAGTGCTGGCAGCTCTGATATGATAAAGTTAAACCATTATACCAAAGAAAGCAGTGTTGAAAATAATCAAAACTGGTTAATTTTATTAAATGTTTATTTGGCTTCAATATAATTAGAACCGTTGAGCTAAAGTTGATGAACTAAATTGGAACAGGTGTATATTCGCTGAATTCAAGGATCAGTCAAAATCATTATCATATTAGGATGGACCAAGATTACTTTTCAAACTCATCTTTTGAATTTAGTTTATCCTTTTTGCGTTTAACGACAATACATTAGTTAGCGATAAATTACATTTAACCAAGAAATGTTATTTTAAACTTTCCATGCAGATGACTGACCTAATGAGATTTGTTAAAATGTCACTCTCAATAAAACCCCCTAACTCAAGAAAATGTCCTCCCTTAAGTAAAAGTTGAGAAAATCCCAGTTGTAAAATTCTGTCATTCATCTGTGAATGTGACTAGATTTTAATTTTACAGAATAAATACATTTATTATCTTTCTATAAATTTTGTCATTAACCCACCAAAAACAAACACATTTATTCTATATAAAGAGACATGCTATAGATATATCCGGTGGCATATCGGAGGGTCGACGAAACAGAGTGTTGTGGTCCTTTATATTCAAGAGAGGACCGTATAGCGAGAAGGTTGCAAAGAAAACAGAGAGATTAAAGGAGAAGATTGCGATAGATACTAGTAGTGACTCCAAATAAATCATGATGATGTGGTTCTTTTTGGGGATGTTGTTCTTTTGCATGGTGGCCGAGTCGGATGCTCAATTGTCAGAGAATTTCTACGCCTCTACATGCCCTAACGTGGAGCTCATAGTCCGTCAGGCGGTTACAACGAAATACATACAAACCACCATCACGGCTCCTGCAACATTACGGATGTTCTTTCACGACTGCTTCGTCGGCGTATGTATAAGCTTGTTGTGATCCTGAAACTTCTCTTGTGTGTTTTCTTGGTATTGTTATTCACGTGGTTGGTTACTGTATAGGGATGTGACGCTTCTGTGTTAATAGCATCTGACAATGGAGACGCGGAGAAGGATGCACAGGACAATATATCTCTCGCCGGAGACGGGTTCGACACTGTGATTAAGGCTAAACTCGCTGTCGAAACTCAATGTCCCGGCCTTGTGTCATGCGCCGATATTATGGCTCTCGCCGCCAGGGACGTGGTTGTCCTCGTAAGTCAACGCTCTTCATTGACTCTTCATTTGATTTGCTAAAAACATCACTACTTATGTGGTCTTGCCAGGCTGGAGGGCCAGGGTTTAAGGTGGAGCTAGGGAGACGAGACGGGCTCACGTCGCAGGCTTCTCGAGTGGAAGGGAAGTTACCTGGACCAGAGCTAGACGTAAAAGGTCTGGTCGATCTATTCGCTAGTAACGGGCTTTCAATGACCGACATGATTGCTCTCTCAGGCGCGCACACTATCGGATTCTCTCACTGCAACCGTTTCGCTCACCGTCTCTACAACTTCTCAGCGCTCATGCCCGTAGATCCCACGCTCGATCCGGCCTACGCGCAACAGCTGATGCAATCCTGCCCTCGAGTCGGGTCGGATCCCAGCGTTGCTTTAAACCTTGACGTAACCACCCCAGATGTCTTCGACAATGCCTACTTCCAGAACCTCGTGGCTCGTAAAGGACTTTTCACGTCCGATCAAGTTCTGTTTAACGATTTCAGGTCTCAGGCAACGGTGGTCAGGTTTGCAAACAATGCTCAAGAGTTCAACAGCGCTTTCACCTCAGCTATGAGGAACCTAGGCCGCGTTGGAGTCAAGGTTGGGAACCAAGGAGAGATTCGAAAGGACTGCTCTGCTTTTAACTAACTTTCTGGTTCACATGATTCAAAACATAAAACATATAAATTCTCTAGCTTTTAATTATTGCGTGCTATATTGAAATGTCATAATCCACAATGGAAGTATGGAACAAAGTGCAGTTGTATAGGCGTATAGCTATTTCTCAGGATTACTCAGATTCCCAAAAAAACATTATTTGAATAAGAATCCCAGTGACATTTATTTGATATATGGAGTTTTAAAAATCTTTCTGTAATTCTACGATCGTAGATGTTGCCGTGGATATGAATCCAAGAGACGTACAAATCAACAAACATAATAGACAATAACAACAACAACAACAACAACAACAAAAATCGACACAGAACAAAAACTTCTGTATCGGCGAATCGAAGACAAAACCAAAGAATAAAGAGGCTGAGCACGACCATATATAAATATAAAACAACGAACAGATCATGTGCGGGTCTTGCCGTAGAGCTGACTGTAGACAGACTTGGTACGACGCACGAGAATCATACTCAAGATGAAAGCGACGATGCAGAATACAGACATTATGATTGACGTCAAGAAGTAACAGATGTAACCTTCGCATTTAAGGACGTCATCCGGTTTAAAAATGGACCCGTGTGCTTGTCTTTCTGCTTCCCGGTCGTATATGGTGCTTGCAATCAGACCCGAGAAAACGAGGGACCCAGCCGGGTTGGCCAACGTCAAGAAATTGTATAAAACTCCAAACTTTTTCAGACCAAAGAGCTCAGAGGCAGTAGCTGGAACAATTGCCCAGTGAGCACCGTACCCGAGTCCAATCAATAGCGTGCCAATGTACATGGCTCCAGGCCACCCGAACGCAAAGAAGATATGTCCCACAGCCATTATTACTTGAGCCCCGGCCAATACAACCATCCTTGGGTACGCGTAGTCCCTGCACATGGTTCAAATCAAAATCAGAAACAGAGCACAATAAACCAGATCATACGACTAAAAATTTCTGGCTCTCGGCGAGATCAAACCTGACAACGACTTCAGAGAAATAACCGCCGCCGATACGTCCAAGGAAGTTAAAAATGCTAATCATGGACACAAACACGTGAGTGTTATCATAACCAAGAGACTCGCTCATCTGACCAAGATTGTCAATGACAGTCAAACCGGAACCAGAACCGAGCAGCAGGGAGAAGAAAATCAGCCAGAAGTCGGCCTTCACGAGTGCCTGCGTTAGAGTAAAATCTTCCCCTCTATGCGGCCCTCTCCGTCCCTTCACCCGGACCGCTCCCTTGGCAGCTGCCTGCATTAGCTGTGCTTGCAAAAGCGCAATTCTCTTATGCCTCTCGGACGCAGGAAGCGAATCCACATCATTTGGTTTCTCATCTTCCACTTCACTCAAGATTAGGTCAGGGGTCCGCAGTCCCGGATCTTGGTCTTCCCGTTTAGGTACAAGAGGTTCTTCTATTGTATCAGCAGGACTTGAATCTGTGAAGAAACTTGTTATGATTGGGACCAAGACTGGTGCAACAAGAATGACAAACAGGACACTGGTGAAGGCGGTGATAATGTTGTGGTTAACAACGAGCAGATCTTCAATAAGCATAACGGCCATAAGATAGCCAGCGAGCAGAATGCAAACGCCGTAGATGAAAGTAAAGCTGGCTCCATCGGTTGGACGAATCTGCCTGTGACCACCAACGGGTCTCATGAACAACATTAGGGAAACAACGACAACCGCAGGCACAACAGCGACCATGAAAATGAGAGAAGCCGGGTCAGGGGATTGGATCGTTGTATATATCTGAGAGAGGATGGCACCACCTAGCCCAGCAAATCCCTTGAGGATACCCACCACTGGACCTCGGCTCTTGGGGAAGTTTGAAACACAGGAGACTAGTGACACGGTATTGAAGTAGGTTTCGCCATTGTTCCCAATGAATATGAGAATGCACATCTGGAAACGAGAGAGAATTAAACATACAAACAAATGGTTGCGTCAACACAGAATATTAACTAATTCTCTAACACTTGTCCCAGTAAACCAGCCAATCTATTATATCCTTAACGATTTCAACGGAAGCTGAACAAGAGATGAGAAAAGAAAAAGAAGGAAAAAAGTGGAATTTTTCACGGATTCGACAGCGACTTGAGAGTAACAAAACAACCTTAAAAGCATACTTTTTCGGAGATTCTCCCAAACAGTGTTTGAATCAATAGAAAGTCTCCAACTTTTTTCAGTACTGAAAATATTTCTCCCAATCAAAAACAATAAACAGATGAATCAGATGCAGATTTCTCCAACAATGAAACCAAATTCGCTTAACCCACAATATGACAAAAAAGGAAGAATAAAACGATTTGGAAGAACTCACAGCCCATAGCGGTAGAATCGGAGCTCGACCGGTGACGATAAGCCAAACCCATCCGTAACCGACGAGGTTCTGAACGGCGCCGACGAGAAGAGTACCCCAGAGAGGCAAAATCTCGGAGAGAGTACCGGCGAGGAAGCCGACACTGTCTCCGAGATCCTTGGCGACTCCGAGTCTGGCAAGCTCTCTCTGGTTGTAGTTAAGGGAGCTTTTGATCACCGGAGAAATGCTTCCGAACACGTAACCGATGCCAGCGCATGACTGTATCCACATGGCCGCCACGAAGACCAGCCATCTATTGCTTATGAAAGACACAAACTTTTCTCGCGTTGTTGACGCCATTTGGCTATACAGGAAGAACCAGCAGATCAAAGGACGATCGGCGAAATATTGTCGTCTTAAACCAAAAAAATCAATTTCTTTTTTTTTTTTTT
>KE156110.1:1669845-1746141 GCA_000411075.1 Sisymbrium irio
ACCCAGTTTAATAATTTTTCATTTCAGAAATTATTGGATTGGGTTCTCAAACCGAAAGATACCTAATCTAATAGTATTTGATTAATATTTATTAAGAATCTCACTTAGAATCTGTGCAACCTCATAGAATCTGTGCAATGAGGTTGCTCTACTCCTATTAAGGAGCTATATATAAGTATTTGCTACATTTACGAAGGAACACACTGTTCCACTAAAAAAAATCCAACCAGAAGAGTACCATATATATGGTTGATGGTGTGACTAGTGTCGTTATCAAATATACAAGATAAATTAAATGACCTTTTTCTAGAGAAAGGGCGTTAAAGCGTTCAATTATATGTTGAGGTTATACACGACTGAACTTGTTTTGTTACGGACGGGAGAGTTGTTAGTCTTGTGGATGTATACAATGTTTATAGTCTATACTTTATACTGTGCAATATAGATAAAGTATAACCTCTATAAATTAATATTATATAAATTAATATATACTAAAAATCTTTATAAAATAATATAATTTTGTAGTCCTAAATTGAATTTTTAATTTAATTAGTATATAGATAAATTAATAATTTATATAAATTAATAAAAAATTAAAATTTTAATATAGTACACAACTTGCATGCGTGTTTTTGTTTCTGCCAATAGCTTTATTATATAAATACACGCAACTTGCATGTCTAATGTCTTATTTGCAACAGAGCACGATACAGTTTTCTTTTTTTGGCATTAAACCAAGTGATGAATATGATTGGTTTACTTGGTTATACGTTTTCGTGTGATCGCATTTGAAAATCAATAATTCGGTGAAGAGTCGTTTTCCCGTGTGTATATATAAAAAATTTAGATTAGTCCAACATGCTATTGAATATTCGTCATGCGTTTAACTTGCATCATACAATAGATATGTGAGCGGCTTGACTCGGATATGGATAAGTTACAGATTTATATGGACAAGAATTGATTTTATCATCTTTGGTTTTTGGCATATAACGTGGTCTCCCAAAATTTCGATCAACTTATCCATCTGATGTTGTATTCAAATGAGCCAGGAGTAACCGCTAATTTTAATGAAAATTATCCTTCTATACATTTATAGAAATTTACTTACTGTGAATTCATTGATAAAGACAGAGGCTCATTTCTCAAAGGCCAGATGTCTCTTACAAAAAAAAAGAAAAAGAGGCCAAGTGTCTCTTTTAACAAAACAGAAAAAAACAAGAGATGCTACATGCCCACGAGATCGAATCAGATTCTTAGCATACCTAACAATCAATAGATGGTGTGACAGTATTACAATATATAATTTTAATACGATCGAGTAGCTGCAGAGAATAGTTCTTTTCTTCACCTTGTAAACTTCTAATTTCGTTCGGTTCAAGCCACTGTTTCATTACGATCTCAATCTTGACTCAAGCATTCTATAAAATAACATACATGGGTGTATTAAAACATACATAGCTATAGCTCATACAATAAACTCATCAATCTACATACGCATCAACCTGATTGTTCCTAGATATCGAGATGGCACTGAATTGGGGGCCAGTTTTAATGTCGGTGGTTCTGTTCATCGTATTGACACCCGGAGTATTGTTTCAGCTTCCGGGGAAGACCAAAGTGGTTGAGTTTGGTGGGTTTCAGACAAGCGGTGCAGCCATTGTCATTCACACTCTCATCTTCTTTGCATGCATCACAGTCTCCCTTATCGCCCTTCTTATCCACATTTACGCTGCCTAATTAATTCACATCGCAATGTCCCTCATCGGTAGCTGCATCCTTAATTATATATCCTGTTTTTTTTGTTAATGTTTTGATCAGCTTTGGTTTCTAAAGTAATTTCCATTTAAGTACCTGTACTGGAATTATATTGAACCCTCTCTTCTTTATTGTTTTGTTAGTACCCTCTATATAATTATATCATTTCATTTTCTTATATACGAATAACCGTCATTGGAAGGGTAGACGAGATGGACGACTGTGTTTTTTTCCCAAATTATAATCTAAATATAAATGACTACGGATATACACACTCTTGAAGGCTAATTAATAAAGTCCTATAGTATTGACTTTACTACTTGATGATAGATAAAACAGCATACTTGATAGGAGAAGCAATACATTATAATAAGTAATAAGTATCTCTCGTCACAAACTTGCACTCAATCAGAACCAGCTATCGTCACGTCACATGTAGTACATCATAATCAAGTTGTTTAGTTAATTTTGAACTCAACATGACCGATTTCATTAACTAAAAAAACGGAGGCACATTGTTCCACATAAAACGTTGTTTGGATGAAAATACACGCGAATGTGTACGACACGGTCCATTAAATGTGTCAAAGTATGTCTTGCCCGTATATGGGCTTTTAGTAATATTAAAGAGTCCATATAATTGCAAAATGACGGCCCATTAAAAAGGGTTTAGAGTGAATCACGAAGAAGGGACGAATCACCTGCCTTGGCTGCTTCTCCAAGGAGAATCGATCCTCTTTTCCAAGTAATAAGCCCTCTTTAAATCCCTAAGCGATCACCCAGAAACAGCTCAATCATCTTTGAATCGGAATAATGGGTCTGACGAATTTCATACTGACGGTGGCGGGAGTAGGCGCGGTGGTGATGCTATTGAGGAGTGACGTCAAGCAATCTGTGACCGTCCTGAAGCGCAACGTCAAGCACATCCGCCACTGGCTCGAAGAAGAAACTTCCGCCGCTTCCAAGTTAGTCCTCTCTCTTTGATTTCCCTTTCACGAAGGTGTTTGTTTAGGGATTGTGATTCAGCTAGCTTGAAAATTTCATCATGTATAAAAATATACTATAAGGGCTGTCTACCGTGTGATATAATGGTCCTTGACCGTAATCATCCGCAGCCGCTAGATTCGAAGTAATCATTGATTGAATTTGCTGTATCGATGTTTTCCAACGAATAAACGAAACTGTAGTTTCCATCACTTGTAGCTTCTGAGATTTGATGGCCGTGGTTTAGGTGTGATTGATCAATGCTGGTATTAGTGATTGGTCTCTGTAGCAACACAAAGCAAGGTTCTCTCTGTGTGTGTGTGTTGTGACTGATGAGTTTGTTGCGGTTTTTTGTTTTGTTTTCAGGGCAGCGCAGTCCATAAAACCAAAGGAAATTGAAACAAAGGTTCCGGGGAAGGACATTCCAAAAGAGAAGAATTAGTGTGTAATACACCAAGGTTTTTTTTTTGGTTAGAGTTGTGATTTTATGACTTTGGTTTCAACACCATTGTCTATTTACTTAACCACGTTAGCTGTGAATTTTGTTGGTTTTCTGTCTCCATCGCTCACTTCATAACGTTTGAGCACACTCTTGGAAGTTAATGAAACATAATTTCTTCCATCCCAAGAGATTGTTCTTTACATGTAGCTTGATTGAAAACTGAACATCTACTCGTTTGGTATGAGTAGTAACTGTATTTTTTCTTTAACATCTTTCTTTATAACTCCGAAAGTGAAATTAGTAGTTGGTTTGTAGGTAAGCCTTGACTCGCTAGAGTTTTCCTTTTAAGAAAGCCGGCAAGATAATGGACTTTTTTGTTGTTTTTTTGGGAAGCCCACAAACAATGACTTAGCTATAAAAAGGCCCAAGCCTTTATTCATCCAATCGCCTAGGATAAAAAAGTAACAAAAATCATCTGGGATTTGCGATTTTCCGCCAATATATTCCGAATTGTCTTCAGTTTTTCACTTGGGAATTTGAAAATTTCTGGGCATTGCAAATTTTAATTTCTCGGTAGATTTCAACTCCGTGTTCAAGAAATTAGCAGAGTAAAAACGATGGCAGTGGCAGTGTCGACGTTTTGGAGCTCGGCGCCTGTCTTTGGCATCGCTGAACCAATATCAACATTCTCCGCCGCAATTGGGCGGAAGCAACCGTATGTCAATCCTTCCCGACCTCCACACTCTTTCATTCCTCCTGTAATCTTCCTCACTAGTTCGATTTATGGACATTTGAGAATTGGGAGGAGAAAGAAGGCTACGGCAATCTCTTGCGATTACTCATGCCTCGAGGTGGGATTCCATTTCCTTACTCATTCTTCGTGCTGAGTAATTTCCACTTCTGATTCGAAACTCTAATCAGATTATTTTTGTTAATTGTTATTCCATAATCATTTGGTTTGTGATAAGAAAGCCTTTTCGTTTATGTATTTTCAAGGCTAGAGATATATGCTACCGTCCTCCTGGAACGCAGTTAAATATTCTGAATGGTGTTAATTTTTCTCTGCGTGAGAAGAGGTATTAACTCCCATTGTTTCCTTTATGTCATTGTTTCTTGCCTTTTTCTTAATATTGTTCATACATAAACATTCTTACTGAGGACTTTTGTTGTATTTCAATTCTTTTTCCAGCTTTGGCTTGATTTTTGGCAAGAGTGGAAGCGGTAAAACTACCCTTTTGCAGGTTCCTTGTTTCACTAGCTCTTGTTCCTACCACAGCTTTCCGCTGCTCTTCTTTAAGTTTTGGTCTTATAAACTTTTTCTTGTCTTCTGCAGCTTCTTGCTGGGCTGAACAAACCAACATCAGGTTCCATTTGTATCCAAAGGTATGGGGATGATGGCCAGCCAAAGGCGGATCCTGAGTTGCTGCCCACTGAAAAAGTGGGCATTGTTTTCCAGTTCCCAGAGAGGTAATAGTCATCATCACCTTTTGTTTGATCTTATCAGGGTTTCTGCCCATGTTTAAGTGACAAGAAGATTTTGACGTGGGATTTTTACTGCTTGTGGTCAGATTCTTTGTTGCAGATAATGTGCTTGATGAAATTACTTTTGGTTGGCCAAGGCAAAAGGGTAGTTTGCAGTTAAAGGAGCATCTGACTTCGAACCTCCAGAGAGCATTTAATTGGGTATCCCACTCCTCCTGGTTCGGACAGTGGTTATATTCTTGTCCAGTCATCTATCTTATAGTTACTTTCTTCTTGAATCGTTAGGTTGGGTTAGATAGCATCCCTCTTGATAAAGACCCCCAGCTACTAAGTGGAGGCTACAAGCGTCGGCTTGCACTAGCTATTCAATTGGTGAGACCAAAGTTTTTTACGCATACAAAAGTGTTACCTGTTCTAAGCAGTCATGCCTTTCGTAGGTGCAAACTCCAGATTTGTTGATCCTGGACGAGCCCCTCGCTGGTCTTGGTATGATGCATCCTGCTTATTCTCTCTCATGTTTTTCGCTTTGGTGTTCTCTCTGCATATGCTCTTCATTTTCTTTTCTTTTGCATGAAAACCATGAAAGTTATCTCATGTTATTTTATCATTGATTTTTCTCTGCTACCAGATTGGAAAGCGCGTGCAGATGTTGCAAAGCTCTTGAAGCATCTAAAGAAGGAACTTACTTTACTTGTTGTAAGTCATGATCTCAGGTATGCTCAATTTTTCTTTCATTTCGCTTCTCTGTTTTTGTTTTTCCACAGTTTCTTTTTCCTCATGAAAATAGCGGTTTCTCTACACATGTACCTGTTTGAACTACTGTTAAACACTAGAATTGTCCTTTCCCAGCTTTTTTTTTTTTTCTTTCAAGTATTAGTTTTGGCCCGTTTTAACGTATACAGTTTGAGCTCTCATAAAAGCTCTGAATTTCCCTTAAACATTAAATGCTTCTACCTTTCACGTCTCTCTCTTTTTGTATAAAACCTTTCTGCAGAGAGTTAGCCGCCTTGGTCGACCAGTCATGGAGAATGGAATCAGGTGGTGTTCTTCTTGCAGAACGTCCACCAATTTAGTTCGGTATTCACTATCGCGAGAGGTCCATACCAGGTTTGGCTCGGATAGGCTTTTACCCAGGCATACAATTATCATTGCATGAAGTTCTTAGATAGCCGCTCGTCCTTTAAGGTGGATTGTCTAAGTTCTTTTGTATAGGAGATAATGACATGCTTATCCGTTGAGAGAGAGATATAGTGTATCGTTTATGAGATTAAAACATATAATTTGATTTGACTTAATGCATACACGAATGTTTTCTCTTCATTTTAATACTTCAAACGATGAATATTAGATATCTTGCTGCCATTGTAACACCCGGTAAATAGTTATTATTACATAGAGGGGCGTAAATGTAATGAACATTCCCGCTAAGTCTTTCACACAGTTTACTTATACCACACGATTCACACATGCATGAAATGACATAATACACTCGCTTTGTAGTTTGCATTTTTCTTCTGGATCCTTTTCTACAGCTCCAAAACGAAGTCTGCAAAGCAATTATGGATTAATATCTGATTCGACAACATGCAGAGAACTAGTGCACGCCTAATGCCAATGTGTCAAAGAATTGTTTTTCGAATAAAGATCCTACATATTCTTGAAAATCCAAAATCAAATTCTTCCTTTGACATAAATGGGGCTTATGCAAATATATCAATTAATTGCGTATAATGGTGCACTTACAGTCTTCGTCTGTTTTGATCCAGTGTTCTCCATTTTTAGCTGAATGGGAATTTCTTAGCTCATGGTGGATCCATCTTTTACTTGTCTCTTGACATGGGCTCACCTTCTCGGCCATTAATCCAGTAGAGTTTGCTTTGTTATTTTGTGGTTCTGTCATACTGCTGAATATTTCTCCTTCCATTATGGAGTCTTCTGGATAGACTTTCCTATGGAAAACTTGTGCCATCTGCACTCACAATTAATTCAAGTTTGTTAGAAGCAAGCTTTTCATTAGAGCTAATTCTGCATCTGTACTATAGAAGCGCTCTAACAAATGCTATCAAAGTAAGGGGTTAAGCATCTGAAGTTTAGTGTTTCAAAATGTAGCATGCATGTATAACGCAGGCGTTTTAGATAAAGGTTCTAAAAAAACTGAGCAGAGAAAAACCACACCTTTTGGAACTTCTTCTTTGTGGAAGCTACTTCAGTTTTACCACTGTCAGGGCTCCTGGAGGATGGGTGTAGCTTTTTCAGTACCTTCTTCACAAGATGCTTTGCAGACTTGTGAGTTGAACTACTTTGCTTCTTTTTGTCTCCATACTTGTTTTCTGAATGCTTATCTTGCATTTCCGTTGCCTGAAACAGTTCTCCCAGTGATGCCCGTTCCTTCTTCCCTGCAGTCTTTGTTTCTGATAATTCGATTAGGGAACCGAAAAGATACTCTTGGAGCGGGAATTTCGTTGTCTGATTATCTTCTTCCGCATCTACTCCCTCAGCGGCCTCAATGGTGGATGCAATAGTGTTAGTGTCGCTGTTCCTTCCTGATGGTTGGTTGTGTCCTTCTTTAGCCTCAGCCTCAAGGAACTTCTCCAATTCATTGCTAATGAGCTTCAGATCATTTTCTGTCACTTCTGCATCATCTGTTGCCGGGTCCTCAGATGACATGCCAAATGTCGGTGTTGCTGGTTCATCCAGAAATGTTTCTCCACCGAGGGTTCCAATGGCAAGAAATCCATGAAAAAAATCACTGTTTCTCGCTTCCTTGGTTTCTGTATTTTCCTTGGCTCCTGCGAAGGAGCTCTCCCGGAACAGATTAAGCTGTTTGCTGACTCCAGTACTGTATCTGGGGCCAGCACATGCTCCACCGTAAACATCTTGACTATCAAGGGATGGATGAGCTGAAAGGGGGAAATGACTGTTACCTGAAAAGGATTTACATGTGACGAGAAGAATTTTTTAATTTCTTTCAGAAAAGTGAAGACAGCTACGGACGGAAAAAGATGCATATGCGTAGGAAATAAGGAAAATGTCGCCTTGTTGCAACAGACAGGTAGAGGCATCGCTAGCGAGAGATCTGGTTTAGCTGCTCTCACTCAAGAAATTGATGGCCAAGACAATGTTGGTCGCAGGCAAATCGAGTAGGTGAGGTTTTTTCAGTTCTGATTCCCATCAGAATGCTTTACGCACGAGCACATGACCCTAGTCTTTTATCAGGTCAGCAGTTTAATTTTCTACAAATGGATGTTAAAGTAGTGGGACAATTAATGGCTAGGCCATAAAACGTTTGCTAAGTCCTATTGCTATTCTTCTAGAATTTAACGCGCTTCTTATTCTTGTTCTCACATATTTAACAGTAAAATAAGCATTTAGAGAAGTGTGGTTTAATTACCAGTTGTAGCGTCTTTGAATAGCTCTTTGCTATTCTCGCGGATCTTATGATGCATCCAGCCCCAAAACTGTCAGAAAATAAGCATGGGTAAGTGTTGGCTACAAGTTAGTTGATATTTTTGTAAGTATAGAACGTACCTTCATTTTCGTGTTACCACGCAATACTAGAGGAGAAAGTGACTTTTATAGAGAACCATGATTGCTTAAAACCCCTTGATATAGCAGTGAATTAGTTGCCAACAGTATCGCAAGACTTTTAGGTTGATGACAGGGGAGACCAACACAAAGAAAGCTACAAAATTTTGGTTGGCCATTCTCTTTCAAGATCACATCAAGAACAAGTTGGAGGCCCATTACAGACATGAGGCTACTGTTATGGTTACATGACACGCAAATTTATTGGAGTAGCTATCCGTAATTACAATCATCTACCATCTCAGGTATCACTATTTGATCTTTTTTGCGTGTCTATATCATAAACCTTCGTGGATTTTATGTGGCGTTCGTGATTCCACAAGCTACAATCATCAGTTGTCCCAGGTATTACTATTTGATCTTGAATTGAGTTTCTATATCAGAAAACCTTGTGGATTTTTTGTGGCGTAACCATCGATATTTAATTGACAAGTCATTCGTAAATAAAATATACATGAAATGGTGGATGCAAAATGAATTTTCTATTGCTTTGTGTTGTATAGCCCTTGATTCTTTTCTGAGAATTTTAATTAAATAATTTAACCATCTCATGTACGCTAGAAGGGAGTATGCATTCTGTTTGAAATTTAGTTACATAGCCAACGTGACTGGATGGTACAACTCATTCTGTGTTACGTTAAAGAATCGTAAAGATTGTTTTACACTGGTGCTGCCCTTCCAGAGAGAGTAATTTAGTTCATTTAGAGTGATTGAGGATGCATAATGTTAAAATAATTTTTAATGAAAAGAGTACTGTTTCGTTTTTCTTTTGTTGACTTGGCTGTCTCAGACAAGAAGAAAAGGCATATAGATGACGACCGTTCTGCAGAAAAGTAAAGAAAGAGTGCTTTTTCCAGGAAGCATATGGAAGCTCCGTGACAAAACAACAACGAATGCTTTCGTACTAGTTGATTCAGACAATTGAAGCTATCCGCGACATCAGGTACTAAAGTTTTGCTTCAATGTTTTGTTGCACTCTGATATTACAACTCGTAGTGTAATGTGATTGTTCTCATTAAATATCTTATACCCGTTTCGGTAGCCGTAGAAGCACATTATCTTGGTAGATCAAGTAGGAACTTGCTACAAGTTGGACCGTGAGAACCTAGGAGTCTGTGTGAAAATAAGACAATGCAGATTAGATTTGAGTAGAGCTGTTTTGATTTGATAAAGATTAGACGGAACAAAGACGAATAGACAAGGATAGGGACAGAAAATGGGAAAGCAAAGGGGGCTGATTAGCATTAGTAAGAGGAAGCATCTGGGGGTGAAACAAAGGAACAAGGGACAAAGGAACAAACAGAAATAGATAGGATGGGTATGGGACCAAGAGGGAAGCAGTACGCTTTTGTTCCAAATTTAAGCAAGCTTACAAATGCTAAATTTTGCAATCTGGAGTCACTTCCATTGCTCCCACTCCATTATATTTTCTTATATTTCATAGAATGTGCTCGACTTATGTCAAATTCACGTGGACACTAGATAAGTCGATATTCTTCTTTGTCATATTCCTTTCCTGTTCCTCAATCATATCTTCTTTTGGTATAATATCCAACACTTTCACTTTCCTTATTATATCACAAGTCGGTATTATTTCCAAGTAGATGATATATAGTATATACCATATATTAATAAAATAAGTAATTGCTTTTTCTATTATTATTTTCCTCTACCGAAACTTATTAACCGGGGTCACCCCCAAATTTTGCCATTTTTTACTCACAGATCTTTTGATCTTCTTCTATGGGCCAAAAAATGGGTAGTAAGCAAATAGAAGGCTAAATTAATCTCCAAGGCAAATGTTATTTTGGTGATTACAAGTCATTCTTTTTGGAATGGGCCAGTATAAATGAGTTTGACTTTGTAACTAATGGACTTGTTGACTAATTAATTTCTGGTTCTTCGACTTGTCAGGGACCTGAAATGGCGACGTCACCTTCCTTCTCCGCGCGACCTTAAATCAAACCGTTTTATCTAGGGGCTCCTCCGGACCATGAGACCTGCTTCAGAGCTTGCGGTCAGGATCGGTCGGGAGCTTCTTAAGGTCTCTGGAAGCTCTCGGTCTGCTCGGACATGGAGTCCATCGGTTGAACAGAGTCTTCACGGTCTCGGGTTTCGTCACTCAATGAGTCCATCGCTTGTGGCTCGAGTCATTGACCCTTTCCTCCTAAACCACCATTCCCTCGCTCTCGGGTTCTTCAATTGGGCCGCCCAGCAACCCGGTTACACTCACGACTCCCTCTCTTACCACTCTATCTTCAAGTCACTCTCGCTTTCTCGACAGTTCTCCGCCATGGACGTTCTCTTCAAACAGGTCAAGTCGCAGAAGATCCAACTTGATTCTCCAGTCTATCGCTCGCTCATTGATGCGCTTCTCCTGGGTAGGAAAGCTCAGAGCGCGTTCTGGGTTTTAGAAGAAGCTCTTTCGACGGGTCAGGAGATTCATCCCGACGTATGCAATCGTCTTTTAGCTGCTCTCACTTCTGATGGGTGTCATGATTATGCTCAGAAGCTGTTTGTTAAAATGCGTCAGAGAGGTATTTCTCTCAATACGCTTGGCTTCGGCGTGTATATACGAAGTTTCTGTACGAGTTCCGAAACGGATCAGCTCTTGAGATTTGTAGATGAGGTTAAAAAGACTAATTCAAACATCAATGGATCCATTGTTGCACTGTTGATTCTCCATGGTCTTTGTCAATCTTCGAGAGAAATGGACGCTTTCTACATTTTGGAAGAGCTTCGAAACATTGATTGCAAACCGGATTTTATGGCCTATAGAATCATAGCTGAAGCATTTGTAATAACTGGGAATCTGTACGAGAGACAGGTCGTCCTAAAGAAGAAGAGAAAGCTTGGAGTAGCACCCAGGAGCAGCGACTACAGAGAGTTCATCCTGGATTTGATTTCTGCTAAACGATTAACGGAGGCTAAGGAAGTGGCTGAGGTTATCGTCAGTGGAAACTTCCCCATTGATAATGATGTCTTAGACTCGTTAATCGGATCAGTCTCTGCGGTCGATCCAGAATCTGCTGTTGGATTCTTAGACTTCATGGTTATAAACACAGGGAAATTTCCTGCAATTCGGACTCTGAGCAAATTGAGTAAGAATCTTTGCCGGCACGACAAGAACAACCATCTGATAAAGGCTTATGAGCTTTTGTCAAACAGAGGTTATTTTTCAGAGCCTGAGAGTTACAGTCTGATGATATCGTTCTTGTGTAAGGCCGGGAGAGTCAGAGAAGGTTACAGTGCTCTGCACGAGATGAAGAAGAAAGGGCTTGATCCAGACGTTTCACTCTACAACGCTCTCATCGAAGCTTGTTGCAGAGCGGAAATGATCCGTCCAGCAAAGAAACTGTGGGATGAGATGTTCGTAAAGGGATGCAGAATGAATCTGACGACATATAATGTACTTATCAAGAAATTGTCAGAGGAAGGCGAGGCAGAGGAGTCTTTGAGGCTGTTTCAGAAGATGCTTGAGAAGGGGATAGAACCAGACGAAACAATCTATACGTCTCTCATTGAAGGCCTATGCAAGGATACAAAACTTGAAGCTGCTTTGGAAGTCTTCAGAAAGTGTATGGAGAGGAATAGAACAGTTGCGAGAAGGTTATTGATCACGCTTGTCTTCAATCTATGCAGCAACGGTGAGAGAACCAATATATATGTCTTCTAGGTTTGTTTTTTAATTGCCATACAAGTCAAGTTTCAGGCTAACTCTTTTGGTGGTGGTGGTGTGTGTGTAGACCATTTTGGTGAGGCGTCGCAGCTGTTGTGCCAGCGAGAACATTTAGAAGACACAGGTGCACATGTAGTTCTGCTGAGATGCGTTGCTGATGCGAAAGAGGTTGAGATTGGAATTAAACATTTGAAATGGATCAAAGAGGTATCGCCGTCTCTTGTTCACACCATTTCTTCTGACCTGTCGGCGTCTTTCTGTTCATCATCTGATCCTGATTCCATTCTTCCGTTTATTCGTGCACTTGAGCACACTGAATTACACCAATAGGCAAATTTATTGATTCCCCAATATGTTTTTCCCTTTATTCTGTGTAGATCCTATACCTTTAGGCTGTAACCGAGTACTCTGGGTGTATGTATATGTTACAACTCTACGTAAGAACTATTATAATGAGCATTTTTCTTATGCTATATGCGATTTAGCTTTCTTTTTTTTTCTTCATGATGAGTCCTTTAAAAGTATTATTGAAGTAAAAGGTCGAAATAAACTTTATAACTCAGGAAATGTAGTCTTCTAGTACGCTGTACGCTTAGCAATATATATGTATATATAGAAGGTGAAAAGTGATTGGTGATACACGACTGCGTTAAAGAAAAATATTCTCCATTTTTACTTGAATCAAAAGAAATTAGCAACGACTGTATGTAATTAATCATAATTTTCGAAAAGAAGAAAAATGTGTGAAGCTATTGGGTCAGCATGTACGAGCTATAGAGCTCATCTCCGACGCAACGGTCGGGTCAAATCACAGATTATTGCTGGTGGGTGTCCACGTAATCTGGAGTTGGGACCACTGAGGCAATTATTTCCCCCACCGTTAACGGTTGAGATTTGGGTCATGAAAAAACCTTACTCTTGTCTTAATTTGGTCATTATATTTTGCAGTTCAACAGTCAAATTTAAAAAACTAGAGATAACTATAAAAGAAAGCTAGCCAGAGACTGAGATTACTATAATATATATTATATATTAGTGTGATTAAGATAGACAAAGAGCTAAGCTTAAAAACAAACGCACCACTCTTCTCCCCTCACTGTCTCTGATTCAACACTATGATTAACCTAATCTTTTTTGTTCTTAAAACCAAAAAGCTAACGAAAACAGAACAAAAAAAAGGAAAAGAAAACGCAGAAGAGAAGGTGGACATGGGATCAGAGCCAGAGAGCACCGGCATCTTTGAGAAGTGGGACGAGTGAGCCGTTGATATGTGAAGCCATCACTCTCTCCATTGATCCTACCATCTTCCCACCGATGAATACCACCGGAAGTGCCCCCGGAGAAGTGGCACTACCGCCGCTAGAGCAGCCAAGGAGACGAAGGAGGGCTCGGTGGATATCGACGCCGTAAGGGTGGAGGTCGAGCTCATGGACGGCGGGGCTTACTCCCATTCCGCGGAAAAGACGCTTGATGGCGTGGCACATGCAGCAAGTGCTCACGCTGAATATAACCACCGCATTTTCTGCCGCCATGGACTCTATCTTAGTCAGAGTCTCCGACGGAAACACATTCATGTTGTTCACTTTGTTGTAAGACAACGAGCCCCGAGTTTCGGTTTTGTATTGCATTTTGTCTGTCTCAGTTAGAGAGATAGTGTGTGTGAGTTGGTTGGGATGGAGAAAGAGTAAGAGGCATGTTGACTATTTATAGAAGGTGAACTTCTACATGTAATTGGTAGATTTTATTTATTTATTCTATATTCCAAATGATAACAACGTAATTGATGTGATAGCCATGGTTGTTATATGATATTTTTAAAAGTTAATATATGTTTTTCAAAACTTTCCAGCAATATAAAAGTCGAATATTTTTGATATTCTTCGGTTAAATAGCTAGGTTAATAGAAGAGAATAAGGGAATTGTTGGTAATAAATAGATATCTATCCTTCTTGTCGGGTAGGGTATTACTGTCATAACGTCTTTAACTGCACAGTTACACTAACTACTAACTAGCTTTCTCTACGATATTGGTTCAATATATATACATATTTATTATATATATATATATAGATGTGGATGAAAAATATTATCCATAATGATTTACAGAGGCGCCGAATAAGAATTATGATGCTGACAACATTATGTGAGCAAGTCATAAACTTGAGATGTGGTCGAATGTTTGGTTGTGGCCGGTGGTTTTCCATTATATTCCAATTTCACTTTATGCTCAAATCCTCTAATCAATCTCAATAATCAAGCTACGTACATATAATATCATTATCAATATTATCATAAAAGGAGCAGGGAATATTTTGGTTGAAATGTAATCCTGTTAGAGCATCGATCCACAAATATAGGTAGGCATCTATATGAGTTGGAATATGAAATCAGAATCGAATTTCGTATAACCATTTATCCTAGGCCCAATGGGGACATATAAAAATGGGCAATGTTTGTAAATTATAGAAATAAAGGAGTCATCAATATGCTTGGAATGCCTTTTAAAAAAAGAAGACACTACTAATTGTGATATAGTTGCAACCCGCGCGCTTACTTGCTAGCTAGTAGCTACCATCAGAATGTCAGTGTTCTTGTTGTATGGTAACTACAAGTTGGCATGTGTTCTTGCTAGCATCTTTATATTTATATATGATAATATTATAAGTAGCAAGTTCTGTTAGATATAATTCATAGTATAATTTAGATTTTAGTTGTAGATATATAAGTTCAGTAAAAGCCTGGAAAAAGGGTTGAATTCGACAAAGCTGGTCACATGCATTTTTGGCTTCCATCATGCATGCTTTTGCCTTTTTTTTTTTAATCTGCCTTCTTGTTTCTCATGTTTGACCAACCCTTCCCAAATAAAAAGAAAAGCAAAAATAATAATATTATCGTTGTCAGCACAAACAACTTGTTACGAACTTTGTAGGTACCAATCTGCAATACAGACTACAGTCAGAGTCATCACCTCTCATCGATTCTATATGAATAAAGTTCGTAAAACAATTCATTTGTTCCATCTATCTGATCATATTTCTTTTTACTTAAATAAACGAAAGGATGCTCATTAGGACATGGATATAGTTTCTTAAGTGAGTCCGAAGAGTTATATGTCTCTTCATCGGTTTTAGATTTGGGGAATACACCAAAGCTGATTTATTGGTGGACTAAATCTTTGCCTTAAGTAAGTAATTAAATTAACAATAAAAAACAATCTTGAGGGATTGAGTTGTTGGACCACTTTTATTATAAATAAATCGAAGGTCGTTACAGAAGCCTTACGTAACAGATGTCATCAGATGTTTATTTTTTGTTGACCAGCTGGTCGGTCGGTCGGTTAAACGGTTAATAACCCTGGAGAAAGAAGTAAGAGGTGCATATGGTTCTGCGGAAGGGTATTTTCGGAATCAGCAAAAGGCGCTTGTTTTTTTCTTTTCATTCAAAGCCTGCCTGCACCTTCTCACGCCCGCTTTTCCACGTTCGTTGTTCCTTTTTTGGTTTACTAAATTGAACCGATCTTTTGTTGACCGCTAAAGTCATATTTGTTGAAAGACATTTATTGATTATAGAATTCGGCACAAATTATGTAATTGTATGATTTGTATCACAACAACAACAGCAACATCTAGAGAACAACAAGAATGTGAAGTAGTTCCAAGTTTTAAACACATTCTTAGCAAGCGTTGCATTAAGAAGAGGTCTCAAAGAAGGCGGAGTGAAGAGCCCTCACACATTGCTCTGCCTCTTCATCATTCACTATCAACGAAATGTTTACCTGACAAACACATTTCCACTCATTATTAAACCAACCTTTACAATCTTATATTCATCCGTATATATATTATGTAGCAAGCAGATTTTAACCTTAGATGCACCCTGCGAGATCATCTGCACATTCACTCCATTGCTTCTAAGTACTCTGAAAACCTGTTTTTTCGTTCATTCCATTCCCATTAACTACAAACTTCTAAATCAAAAGCGAACCAAAAGACTTCAGTTAACTCTCTCACTCACCTTCTCTAATATGAGTGATGATTTCTGAACATTTCCTATGAGAGAGATGATCGATCTGCGCTGAAGCAGTTTCACAACAGCAATCTTCTCTAGCTCTTCTACCACATGATCCAGCTCCTGTAAACACCCGATCATTTTACTGATATTACATATGACCCTCACAGAACAAAAAGAAATTCTACCACAGTAAAGGGAGTCTTACGTTTGCCCGCTGAACTAACTCTCTACCCCAGAGCTTTGCTGGATCCAGTGTCAAAGATATACTAACTTCACTTGTTGCCACAACATCCACCGATATGCCTAAATCTTCAAATGTGGTAAACACCTGCACACCGGACGTATGTATGCTCGCAGTGAGATACTAAACAAAGTCGAATAAAGATATCATTATTCGATTATATTACCTTGGCAAGGAAACCATATTGGCCGAGCATACGGGTGCTTGCTATGTCCAACATGGTTACATTACGTTTCAGAACAATGCTTGTCAGCACGGCCTAAAAGAAAATAAATGAAGTAGAAGAAGTCATTGAAAGTTTGATCAAAACGAGACTAAGAACGAAACTTGTTTCACAAACCTTACTCATGTCTCTTGATCTGGTGATGACAGTTCCTGGAGCATTGGGGTTGTACGAGTTCTTAACCCTCACAGGAATGTCACCATCTCTTGCTGGCCTCATGGACAGTGGATGCAAGACCTGAAATGAAAGAGGAGTATGCTCAGCCATCAGACAGAAAAGAGCTCTTCAGCAATAGTTAATCTACGAGATTACCTGGGCACCAAAGTAAGCAAGCTCAGCTGCTTCATCGAACGTTAAGAATGGAACAGACTGAGCTCCACGGTAGATGTTAGGATCACAAGTCAAAACTCCATCAACATCTTTCCAAACCTACACCAGATTAAAAAACCTTTGCTTAACAAAATATTATCTTCAACATGCAATATTAGCCAAAGCTATCAATTACCTGAATCTCCCGTAGTCCTAGCGCTTTTCCAATCGTTGTGGCCGTCAAATCGCTACCACCCCTACCCAACGTAGTTATAGCACAAGACCTCCATCCCTACAGAAACATATACATACGCGAGATTGAAGTTTCGTTTATCAAAGTGACGATAAGCAAATCAGCTCATGAGCAATAGCGTTGCAATATATAGAATGGATGGGACTGCACAACGCATTTCTTGGTCCAAGAGAATAGAATGGTGCGAAACAGTCGGAAAGTTATAAACCTTTCCGAGGAAACCAGTAACTACAGGGACTGCGTTGTCCTTGCTCCAGTTACCAAGTAGCGTTTTCGAGACAGCAGGGTATGTTGCTTCAAGTATATCAGCATTCGTAAAATCGTCTGTCGTAATAAACCCGATCTCAAATGCATCATACTGCCAACAACAAGCAAACAACTCATCAAGTAATGATTACAAACTCTTGAATTGTGAGAACTGGCACACTCTCAAGTTTCTTTAATCTGTTTGACAACTATCTACGTTCTAGAATCGACTATAAAGCAACATACCTGGCGCGCTTTGAGGCCAATTTTATTGAGATACGCAGAGAAAAGCCTTGTGGACATGCACTCTCCAAACGAAACCAAGTAGTCTCTTGTACGTAAGGTTAACTCTTTCATCATTGATATGCCTTTCAAAAGCTGGTGTAGTCCTTCCAGGTGTTCTGCAAATGGGTAAGCCGGAAAATGGATTCAGAAACGAAATTAAAAGAATGACCAAAACGAGATTCAGAAACTGCAATTTGTAAGAAAGGTCAAGCACTGAGAAACAAGAACCAAGGCACTTACTTGCAATAACCGTTGTTTCCACTCCAAGCTCATGAGCAGTTCTGAACAAAGAGAATTTTGTTTCCGGTGAGAATAAGGCTAAATTTGGACTCTGAACACTCGATAACAATCACAAAAAAATGAGAAACATAGTTTTATCCCACCTTAAATGGAGTTCCTTTATAAAGCTCAATTCTTCAATACTTTCTACGTTTGTGACGCCGCAAGTAACAGCCTTCTCTCCAGCCTAATGAAAGCCAAAAGAAAAGAAAACAATTCAGTCTACCAATAACAGAAACGTCATCAGAAGGAAATAGAAAACATCAATGCTATTGTCTTACCATCAAAAGCGTATTAGTCGTCTTCCCCATTGCTGATAGCACGATAACAGGCCTCTCATCGGGAAAGCTGAGTATAAGATTGGCAACTTCTTTCATCCTCTCTGCTGATGCCAGTGACGAGCCGCCGAATTTCATAACACATGTTAACTCTTTTCCAGTTCCGCTTAAACTACAAGTCTCCGTCTCTTTTCTTTCAATCAAATCGACTCTTGCAGCTTCACAGCTAACTTTCAAAGCTATATTCCTACAAGAATGCTCTACGGTTCTAAAGATTGCACTACTTGAGTTCACGGTAACTGAAAAATTAGTCCCCTTTGTGCCAAACTCAAGCCTCTTTGAACTTAAAGCAAGCCCTGGAGTTTGAACTCCGTACAACTGTAATGAAGCCGTCATTTACTCAGTAGTGAAGCTTGCTTTAACTCAGAAACTAAGTGTTGTGATCTCGACGAATTGTACAGCTGTGATTTGTTCAATGTGGGAACCTGCAACAATCAAAGTAATAGAAACAATAAGGAAAATAAAGATCATGTCTTTCTCATGGGATCTAAATATTTAATAATTAATAATTAGGTAAAACACTGTCACGGAATGATTATGAATATTCTTTTTGAACCAGTTAGTAGGAGAGACAAAGGACGACTATTTTTCAATCAAACCACACAACATTATAAGAGTAACACTTGTACAGTTCCTTTGAAGGAGTCAAACCCAAATGGATCTATTATAATCACGAATGTGTAGCATATAAACACAAAAATTGTGTAAAATATTGTTTCTTTTCATAACCCAAATGCAAGAAATCATCTTTCACTGGAGATATTGAAAAGAAAATTAGCAAAAAGGGTGATTATAACAAAGATCAAAACCCAGAGAAGAGCAGCAGCCAAAGGAAGACGACGAATGTAGACAAGTACCTTAACTGAATCTTCGTTAAAAACAGTAAAAGTTCCTCTTGATTCCTTCGAACACAGCTGAAACGACCGGTCGGATTCGCCGGCCAGCTCCGAAGGAAGAAATGATGTTTTTTTTCGTTTTTGTGTGTTTAAGAAATGAAAACGGCGCTAAGACATAATTAAGGACGTGAGACACAACACTGTTTTGTTCGCCCTTCCTAGAATTGCACGGTCCAGATTCAATCTCAGGATCCAGATACCCTTTCAGCCTCGGGTAGGCCACTTGAATTGTTTTCTTGTGCTAATTAGTGAAACAATGACGACATCTAACTTCTTCTCGTGCACTTATTTTAGATATCAAAATGGTGTCGATATTGACATAAACGTGATATAAAGACTTGGCCCACTCAGTTCCAATAATCAGAAAGAAAATATTCCATTGGTGGAAAAACGTTAAAGGAAAATTGATAGCAGAAGAGTAATGCGACAAAAAAGAAAAACACAACAATCCCAAAACTGCCCTCGCCAAGGACACTTCAAGCATTCTTGTAATGATGCAGTTTGTACAGCAAAACTTTTCCGGCGGCGTTTCCCATAGCCATGAAGCCACTTCCGGGGCTGAAGTCCAAGCAGCGAGGGTAATGCATCGTGCTGTTTGGCGGCGGCCAGTTTGAGAAGACTGTTAGGGACGGAACATGGACCAGCTTTACGCGGTTTTTGTTCATCGTTGAGACTATAGCTAGAATCTGAGCATCATGGTTAAACTTCATGAAATCTATCTTGGAAGTGAGATTGTCCACTGTCTTTATTGGCTTTCTTTTGCCTCCTAAGAACTCAGATTTCTTGTAAATGTTTACGATCCCTCTGTCTGTACCAGAGGCAAACAATGCTCCGTTTAGTGAACTGCAAAGCGAAGTGCCACACGTGCTGCCTTCATCCACTCCTTTGTATAAGCACTTCATTGTTCTCAGATCCCAGACGTAGACTTGCCCGTCGCCTCCTGAGCTCAGCAACTGCTTCCCATCATCACTGAATGCTAAGGACCTGACTGAACCGTTCATCTTTAGGGTTCCCGTCAGCTCTTTCGTTTTTGTGGACACAAGTAAGATATAACCTTCGTTGCCAACGAAAGCTATGGTCTTGGAGTCCTGTGACACCTCGAAATGTTCCAAGCTTTTCTCCTCTCTACCAACCAAAGGACCAATTTTGTCAAACTTTGCATTCTCCAAATCGAAGCTGTAAAAGAACTTTCTCCTTCCTGAGACAATGACCTGAGAGCCATTGGGCAAGAAAGCCGCTTTACGAATGGGACAATCCTCGAGAAAAATGCTCTGTATCTTGGTGTTCCTCTTTCCATCAATCTGGAAAAACCTTAACCTTCGATCCAACCCCGCAGTGAGAAGCAGCTGAGCGTTTTGATGGAAATGGACAGAGTTTATTGGGCCGTTTGAAGGATCTGCTACATTGGCATCCACGAGTTTTGAGTACTCAATAAGACCAGAACACAGCTTGGTACCACCGGACTTGACCACAAGATCTTCGTTAGTTCGGAGGATATCATCATCAACACCTCCATGCTGGTACTCATCATCTGAAGAATCTCCATCAATCAGTTGAGAATCAGGCCGAGCCCATTCAGTTCCCGGGTTTAGCTTAGCATGATGAGCCCTCAGCCTCGCAATGTACTCAGAACCAGAGATCAAGCCCTCATTTTCCTCTTTCCTTAGCTTCCTCAGACGGTTGACAGAAGAAATGTTAATGTTAATCTGTACCTCTTCTTCATCCACCCAGGCAGCTTGTCCCTTTCTAGTTCCCTCAGACTGAACTCTCTCTTCATCAGAAAGCCGTTCACCAACATCCTCGTAATCTGGAGTCTGCTGCCTCACAGCAGAACGGTCTACATGAAACAAAGCAGAATCATCATCTGCTTCTAGATCGCCGTCTTCCTTACCAAACGTAACAGGGTTGTAAAGAGACCCGAATAACAAATTCTCAAGCTTTATCCTTTCAACTTGCTCAGACTCTAGTTGCTTCTCCTCCTCCATCTTTCTTCTCTTTGCCCTAGCGTCATCGTCGGCCTCTTCTCTTCTAACCTTACTCGTCGGAGCGTTCTGAGATAACATACTCATCGCTCAATTCCACAAAATTTTACTGCTGCATCAAAACAACAACTAACTATAAGATTCGATCCCAAGTTCGTTCGTCACCTACCGGAAAAAAACAGAGCTTTAATTAAGCTTAAATTTTGGTTAAAGGATTACTACAAGAGCTACTATATCCACCTAAATCGTGCAGAACGTGTAATATCATGAAACAACTTACTTACAACGTTGCGTTGACGAGCAGCAACGGTGACTGTCGGCGAGAGCCTCACTTCTTTGTAAGAGATTTAGGGTTTTAGGAGTTCATTTTCAAACAGAAAAGATAAACAAAATAAAAATTGGAAAAGTTCGTTACATGGCCTTTATTATGGGTCAACGGGTTCACGCCCTTTGAAAAGCCCATGGGCCACGACAGGTAAGAGGAGACTAAAAGTCTAAAACTAATAAAAATGGTAGTTTCGTGATTACTGCAAAGTATATGCCCTGTTTGAACCAAATCTATTCGCCCAATAAAGAGCCGAGATTCGAGAGGTAATAATATCATTCGTTGGTGTGTTCTTTTCTTCGAACAGCGTGAGATCGGACATCGACACACACCGTGTTTCATTTCACTTCATTTTCCCTCCTGCGCCACCGTCGAGATGGAATCTCCGAAGCATTCGCTGATCCCTAGCTACCTCTATTCATCATCCTCGTCGCCGAGATCTTTTCTCCTCGATCAGGTGTTGAATTCCAACTCCAACGCCGCATTCGCATCCTCCAACCTCGACAAGTCTCCTTCTCCGGCCGCGCGTTCCTCCCCGACGACGATGCTCTCTCGGAAGAATTTCCTGATAGCGTCTCCGACGGAGCCAGGGAAAGGGATCGAGATGTACTCGCCTGCCTTCTACGCAGCCTGTACCTTCGGTGGAATTCTCAGCTGTGGTCTGACTCACATGACCGTTACCCCTCTCGATCTCGTCAAGTGCAATATGCAAGTATGTATCTTTCCTCTTTAGATCCATTTTCCCTCGTATCTTTTCGCCACCCACTTTCGCCGATCCGCGTCCTTATGTTGAGATCTGCGTTTTAGCTTTTGTTATTACCGTGACTGTTGGTTTTAGCTTTTGTTATACGTATCTTCGTCCATCCATTGCCATGTTTGAACTCTGAACTTGAATAGCCGATCTTTCTTTCTGCTGCCTCTCTTGTGTTTGTGTCTGTTTGCTATCTTGGATTTGATGTATGTTTATGCATATTTATATATCAATCACTCTGTTTCAAAACATTTCGATCTGGTTCGTTGAGCCTTGTTTCCAAATTTTACTCGACGTTGTATTTGTGGATTGATTTACTTATGGTCTTGTAACACTCGTGTTATTTACCTTGTTATCCAGATTGATCCGGCCAAGTACAAGAGCATCTCGTCTGGTTTCGGGATTTTGCTGAAAGAGCAAGGAGTCAAGGGATTTTTCCGTGGATGGGTTCCTACTCTCTTGGGTTACAGTGCTCAGGGTGCCTGCAAGTTTGGATTCTACGAGTACTTTAAGAAATACTACACTGATCTTGCTGGACCTGAGTACTTTGCCAAATACAAAACCCTCATCTACCTTGCTGGTTCTGCTTCTGCTGAGATCATTGCCGATGTTGCTCTTTGCCCATTTGAAGCTGTCAAGGTCCGGGTTCAGACACAGCCCGGATTTGCTAGGGGAATGTCTGATGGATTTCCCAAATTTGTTAGGTCCGAAGGATTCGGAGGGTGAGTTTTCTGGATCCAATCTCTCCCTTGTTACGACTAGCCATTTGTGTCTTATTCCGTTTCTTTTTCTTTGCAGCTTGTATAAGGGTCTTGGTCCACTCTGGGGCCGTCAGATTCCTTGTAAGTTTTGTCCTTTATTGGCACAGTACATATTTTCTTTCTTTATTTTTGGTCATTAAGCATGCACGATTCCTTAAAAGCAACATTGTGCTGATGATATCTTATCTGCAAATGTGACAGACACTATGATGAAGTTTGCTTCGTTTGAGACCATTGTTGAGATGATCTACAAGTACGCAATCCCCAACCCAAAACACGAGTGCAGCAAAGGTCTGCAACTCGGAGTGAGTTTTGCTGGAGGTTATGTTGCTGGAGTGTTCTGTGCTATTGTCTCCCACCCTGCAGATAATCTTGTGTCGTTCCTCAACAACGCCAAGGGAGCAACCGTTGGAGATGTAAGTCACTATGTTGAATACAAGTGCCAAAAAACAATTGATTTGTTTTGCTATAGGATTAATACTAAATTTGTTGATATAATGGAATGTTGCAGGCTGTGAAGAAGATAGGAGTGTTGGGACTGTTCACCAGAGGGCTTCCTCTAAGAATTGTGATGATAGGGACATTGACTGGAGCACAGTGGGGTTTATACGATGCCTTCAAAGTGTTTGTTGGCCTGTAAGATCCTCTCTCCTCACTTATTTTGTTCCTTGCTCACTACCTTTTCCAAAAATGCAAACTCTCATTCTTTTACTTTGATTCAGGCCAACCACCGGTGGTGTTGCTCCAGCCCCTGCCATCGCAGCTGCTGAAGCCAAAGCCCAAGACTAAATGACGATGAAAAAAACTTAGGATTTTTGTTTGAAGAAATAAAGAGAAACGTATGGCAATGAGGATGGGTAAGCTCATCCTCCGGATTCCAACTTGATTAAACTTTTTTTGAAATTTGTGTTCCTGATTTCATGATAGTGCTCTCTCTCTCTTTCTTTTCACATACTCTCCCCCACTATTGTTCTGGTCATTTTTTGTTTGATGTAATTTTAAAAGATGAGAGGGATACACTCGAAGATAGAGAGAGTGGGGCTCGCTCCCATTTGTTTCATTTGAAACCTTTTGTTGCTCTTTCTGTTTCATTTTTGTTGGTTTCCCAAATTTACTGCCATTATTATCTAATTACATTAGATTGAATTTGTGTTGCTTTGTGGATTTAGGAAAACCTAGTACAAGAGTGACCATAAAGTATAATTTATTCTCATTAAATTTTATTTCGAGAATTTATTTATATATATTTTTTCTCTAATTTAAACTTTTAGTTATCAAAAATAAATATCTGTTAGATCTGTATTTGTATAAAAATATATATATTACTATTATTTATGACAATAGAAGTTTCCTAATGTTTAGATTCAGTTTAGTAAAGTATTTTATTCCAAAAAGGTGATAGTAGAGTGAACACGATAATTTGATAACAATAAATATAATAAATGATAGTATAGTTATTGACATAGTAAATACAAAATTTTAAATGAGGAAACACGTTCTTTTAGCAATGTTGAATTGTGAGAAGGAGAGGAACCTTGACAAGAAAGAAAAAGAAGTTTAGCTTTTTGCCAGAACCCATTGTCAAGTCGGTTTTGGTTTTCCATTTATATTTGCATACGAGCAAAAGGAAAAAACAGATAAAATGGAAAACAGAGTCGAAGAAAAGGAAAAAAAAAGTTAGAATTCAAGAATGGAAACTGAGCAACATTGCAACATGGCTTTGGCTATAAAAGAAACGCCTCCCATACACAAGAGAGCGAGAAAGAAGAATAAGAGAGAAGTTGAAAGAGAGAGAGAGGAAACAAAAGTGGCTTCTTTGTGTTGTGGAATCTCCTTCTAGTTTATTCCTCAAACTATGTCAGGTTGGACGCAGGATGATTTGCAGCAAACGGGGCGAAACAATTCAAGCCAAGCTCCCGTTGATGTAGCAACCGTGGAGCCACCTCCAGAGATGAGAATTTTTATAGAGGAAACGGCACGTAGGTATGTGCAACTGGGGTTGGTGTCGGTGGTTACGGAGAGTGATGTGGTGGCCTTAGGTGAAAAGTTCAAGTTTTTGTCCAAGTCAGACCCTTTCCACGCATTTTACCAGAGGAAGGTTACTGATATCCGTGCTGAGAGAGAAGCTATCCGTGCTGTGAAAGAAGGCCAACCTTTCGATGATAGTGAGCCTCGCTACCCTTTTTTTATACGTCCCACAGATATCTCACCCACGCAGTTGGGTGTTATCAAGCTCACCGCTCAGTTTTGTGCTCGGTATGGACTCTATTTTAGGAGGGAGATGACGGCGAGAGTGGGTAGGCACCGTCTGTTTAACTTTATGAAGAACCCACCTGATAGTTGGTTCCATTTTACGCAAGTGCTTCTGAATGCCTACTTCAAAGTATTGACCCCTTCCAAAAGAACGAGTAATGTTTCCGTTGTTGACTGTTTTCTCGACCGGCTTCAGTTGGACAAGCTGGACAAGGGAGACGAGACGGCTTTGATTGATTTGCTTGCTCTTGTGAATGGTGTCGACTCTTTTGCTCACATGGTGGATCTCGACTATTCTGATTTCAACCCTCCACCTGCTCCCCTTTCAACCATGCTCCAGCCATGTATGCTTGTGCAGCCTCAAGATGGACTTCCTCAGCTCAAGGAGCTTGGCATTATAAAGCTCACGGCTCAGTTTGTGGCTCGGTTTGGCAAGGGTTTCCACCAGGATTTGATGGAGAAAATGGCTGCGAGCCCTCTGTTTGACTTTATGAACCCAACTTCTAGCAGGATAACATCTTTTCTTTTCTTTTTTTTGTAAAATTATGTAAAATTAAAACAAAAAAAAACGTTTTTACATAGTGTTTGCAGGTTTTAAAACTGCAGATTACTTGCAACGACGACAGAGTAATAGAACAATAAGGATTTTTTTGCTTCTAATGTTATCGGGTTGCCAACCAAGATTCCATGTAGGAAGCATATCTCCCATTCCCTTCATCTCGAAATGTTGTTATACGGTTTCGAATTCCCTTTTCAACCTGTGCTGCAAGGACTTGTGGTGGTGAACTCTGTTCGCCGTGCCTTCTCTGATTCCTTTCTTTCCATATAGTGTGGATAGAGCTTTGGAATGAGTATCTCACAAAGAACCTGGTTGGTTCTTCAAGACTATTGTTACTGATAAGCGTTGAGATAGCGTCCCATTCCATAGTGAATTTTTGTCCCAGAAGTTTCTGCACTAGGAAAATCCAGATTGTCGATGAATAAGAGCAATCGTAGAAGAGATGGTTTCGGCTTTCCAAATGGTGAGAGCATAACACGCATGACGCATTCACTCCTCTGTTCCATGCTATCATCCTATCGCCCGTGGCTAAGCGATTCTGAGTAGCAAGCCATGTTAAGACTGAGTATTTGGGCGTGGCTTTGGAGAACTAAACGCCTGCGTACCAGCCCTTTAGTGGCTGCTGGCCTCTGATGCATTTCCACGTTTCTTTAGTTTTGAAAAAAGGTTTGTATAGGTCTTCTTTTTGTTTCCATAAGACGATGTCTTTGCCCCCAAGCATAACCTTTGGTTTGATCTCATCAATTTGGTTCTCAATCTCGTTAAGAACCTCACTGCGATGGTGCCTCCGCTTGTGGCTTCGTATTACATCCGCCACTGTCATATCAAGTCTGATCCCCAGGTCGAGACAGCCTCTTACTCCTGTGACACTCAGTAGGCGCCCCATTTGTGACCAATTGTCATGCCAAAACCAAGTTTCCTTGCCACCATGGACTGTTTGTTTGACAAAGGTTGCAGCGGTGTCACGGTACTTCAGGAGTTTTCTCCACATCCAGGAGCCACTTGTTGCAGAGTTTTTTACTGACCAGAAAGAACCTTTTCTAATCAGATACATTTGAATCCATTGAGCCCATAATGAATCCGCTGTAAGAATACGCCAGATGAGTTTTAGGCACGAGACTTTGTTTACTTCCCTCAGAGATTTAATTCCCAATCCTCCTTCATCTTTCGGTTTACATACTTCCTCCCATGCTATCTTTGCCTTCTTTGAGTTCAGCTCCGATCCCGACCAAAGGAAAGCTGCACACAATTTGTCAATTTCCTTGATGCATGCACTCGGGAGTCGAAATGCAGACATCCAGAAATTGGTAAGGCTATGGATTATCGAGTTGATGAGCTGAATTCGGCCTGCAAAAGAGAGGTGTCGTGCAGACCAAGAGCTTATGCGTGCTTTAACCTTTTCTGTCAATGGAGAATAGTCATTAACAGACATTTGTTTTGTGAGAAGAGGGAGTCCTAGGTACCTCACTGGAAGATAACCAGAGGCAAAAGGGAATCGTTGGAGGATGTCTTCTTTGTCCCGGTCCTTCACCCCAGCAAGAAACAGAGTGGACTTCTGGAGACTTATAGTAAGCCCCGAGACATCTGCAAAGTCCTTAAATACATTCAATATCCCTTCGATTGAAGATTTTTTCCCATCGGTGAAGACCAGCATATCATCCGCAAAACACAAATGTGTTAATCTGACATTCTTGCAATATGGATGGTATCCATACCGATTTTCTGCAGCTCCTTTATCCAGCATCTTTGACAGGACGTGCATACATATCACAAAAAGGTATGGGGAAAGAGAGCATCCTTGTCGTAATCCTCTTTCACTCTTGAAAAGACCTGAGAGCTCTCCATTTACCTGAACCGAGAACGAGGCCGTGGTGACACATAGCTCAATCCAGGTGACAAATTGTTGAGGCAGTTGTAGGGCTTTGAGCATGTTCAACAGGAAAGGCCATTGAACTGAATCAAAAGCCTTTGAGATATCAATTTTCATTGCACTTCTTGAGGATACCGAAGACTTGTGATAGTTTTTAACCAGTTCACTGGCTAGAAGGACGTTCTCCATAAGCAATCTATCCTTTACAAACGCAGATTGGTTTGGAGAAATGAGTTTTGGCAAGATTCGTTTTAATCTGTTTGCCAGAAGCTTTGAGATGATTTTGTAGACCACATTGCAGCATGAAATAGGTCTATAATCCTTCATTTCGATAGCCTGAGCCGTCTTTGGTATTAATGCAAGGATGGTTGCATTTACACCTTTCGGGATGAAGCTCGTTTGGAAGAAAGATTGGACTGCCACTACCAGATCTTTACCCACTATTTGCCAAGCTTCCTTGAAAAATTCTACTGTATACCCGTCAGGCCCCGGTGCCTTATCACTTGGCATTGAGAATAGAACATCCCTAATCTCTTGAGCAGTGACCTCTCGGATCAACCCCTCCTTATCAGTTTGATCACAGCTGAAATTCAGTAAGGTTTGCAGGTTACTGACCGAAGTTCCAACATAGTTTTCTGGCTTATAAGCTAGGAACTCGTGGTAATGGTTTTCTGCTTCCTTTTTAATGTCGTTGGGGTGTTGGAGCATTTCTCCAGTTTTTGCTCTGATTTCTTTGATAGAGTTTCTAGCTTGTCTGGTGGTGATTGCTTTGTAGAAGCTTTTATTATTCCCATCGCCGATTGCAAGCCAATGGAGCTTTGATTTCTGCTTTAGATATCTCTCTTCTAATTCAGCAAGATGGTGCCATTTCTCATAGGCTCGTGCCTCTGCAGTCATAGCTGAAGGAGTTGGGTCCATTACCGTCTCTTCTTGTCTTGCACAGAGGTCAATATGTGCTTGTTTAGTTCTCTTGGTTAGATCAGCTGTGAGATCTCTACCCATCTTCTTCAGCTCTGGCTTTAGCCCTTTTAATTTTTTTGAGAAACGATACATGGCTGATGTGGAGTGGAATAGAACCTCAGATTCCTTCCAATACTCTGCCATATAACTTTGGAAGTTCGGAGTTTTTGCCACTGCATTAACAAACTTGAATGGCTTTCTTGGTTTCCACCTTCCTGTTTTGATCTTAATTCGGCAACGGAGGTGATCTGAACAACCGCCTGATTCAAATACCCCAAATGTATCTGGATACTCCTTTTGCCATGTTTCATTCACCAAAACCCTATCGAGTTTCTTGCAGATTAGGTCTGTTTCTCTTTTGTTACACCAGGTATAAAGAGGTCCATGCGAATGCATGTCTCCCAAAGAACAGTATCTTACTGTGTCTTGAAAATCCTTCATACCACTAGTAGTGGTGGGAGAGGTTTCGAAAGAGGAGTGCTCATTTATCTCCAGTGTTTCATTGAAATCACCGTAGATCATCCAAGGTTTGTTTCGAAACAGAGGAGATGTGTGATGGTGCTTGATGTCGTTCCACAATATTTTTCTTTCTTCCTCTGTGTTTAAGGCATAGACAAAGGAACAAAAAAATTCCTCCTCCAAACCTTCCATTTGAACCGAGCATGTAATCATTTGACTACTTGTGAAGCAGGGAGTCATTCTTACATTCGGTCCCCACACTACCCATATCCTTCCTCGCCGATGGGAGTCATAGTTAGAGATAGAACTCCAGTCTTTGAAGACATTTTTAATGATACCGGTTGCCTTATTTTCCTTTACTCGCGTCTCAAGAAGACACCCAAATTGTAAATCATACTTATTTACCCAGTCACGAACAATGGAATGCTTACTCATTTTGTTGAAACCACGAACATTCCAGAAGAAACTCGACATATCTATTTGTTGGGAGGAATCCTATTTCTCAAAGCAGTTTGGGTGTTATCCCGTGGTGCTTGAGTAATCTGATTCGAAACAAACTTATGTGCATTTTTTGAAACTCTTGGGAGAGATACTCTTGTAGGCACAGTGCCATTCGGTTTTTCCACTGCATCGGGGAAAACCTGAGCTGCAGCTATCTCTGCAGTGATGTCCTCTTCTTGTGTTTCTGCAACTTCTTCTTTTTCCTCCTCATCTTGGCAACTTAGAGCTGCGTATGAATTTGATAGTAATGAATGAATCGGGGAGGAATCCTCAGACTTGTTTTCTCTTGAAGATTTGGTGGGAGTTATCCAGCCTCTTTCATCCTCTGGATTTTCTGTACTCAGAGCAGTGCAGGCGTGTGTGTGGGGATTCGTTGCTATAGCTTCAGAATTGGTTTTTCCAATTTGAGCCACGTGGTCTATGTCCTCTGTTTGCTTTATGTCTTTCCATGGGGGCACCCTTGTTTCTTCACTGGTCTTTTTCTCCTGTGATTTTTCACGCGGAGAAGTAGCTTTTGTCTTCCCGGATGTGCAGGCTTCCTCCAAGTGTCCCCATTTCAAACAGACTTTACATCTTGCTGGCAGCCATGGGTAAGAATAGGTGACTGTTGTATCCAATTCCCCGTCTTCCTCTCCTGTAAAAGTGAGAGAGACAGGTAAATCCTTAGTTAGATCTGCTTCCACTAGAAGCTGGGCTTCATTGAAACTGAGGCAGGCTTCTGTTTTTGGGTGTATCTTCTTGAGTTTTCCAACTCCTGAAGCCAGAAACTCAAATCCTTTCTCTGAGAACATCGTAGGTGGTACATTTTTCAGAATGATCCATAGTGCCAATGATGTGAGTACTGGTTGTTTCTTCTCTTCAAAAGGTGTCCATTGAGAAACCACCATTGGAGGATACATCTTTTCAATGGCCTGGTTGCTGTGTATTCCGGTATATTACAGAATCGGAGCGAGAGTCACGATAGTCGGGATACTGACGATAGTGATGCGCTCAAGTGCTTCCTCCAACGCCTTCAATTGGAGAAGCTGCAGCTGGATGGCGGAGAGGAGATGGCTGCTGCTGTTATTGATTTGCATGCCTTTGTTAGTGGTGCGGACTTGTTTGCTTTCATGGAGAATGACGACTATTCTGCTATCTTGCCAAAACCTGCACACCTCTCCACGGTGATTAACCTACCAACACAAATTCACGGATCTCAGTGACGACAGGTATTTTACACACATAATGCGGGAACGGAGAAATTTTAACACTATCTTTGTGAGAATGACGTTTAGCAAACATATGATGGCAAATATGATATACTCAAGCTTTTCTTATGTTTTATAATGGCCATATATTGGTTTGTTTGATATATTCAAGAAGTGAATTTAACAGACAAAATTTACGTTTCATTTTTAATATATTCGTAACATTAAACAGTGAATACCTAGCCATATATATGACATATCCGAAACAAAAAGAAGGTAAGTTTTATAAGACTTTTTATAATTAAAACGTCTAAAGTGTTGCAAGAATGACAACTGATTACCCTTACGAGGCATTAAAGAAATTTGTGTTCCTGACTTCATGATAGTGCTCTCCCTCTCCCTCTCCCTCTCCCTCTCTCTTTCTTTTCACATACTCACCCCAATATTGTTTATTTCTGGTTAGTTTTTCTTTCCGTGGTGTAATCTTAAGAGATGAGAAGGATACACTCAAAGTCTCGAAGATAGAGAGTGGGCACACCCACCTACTACTTGTTCTGTTTCATTTGAAAATCTCTTTTGGTTGCTCTTTTTGTTTTCAGTTTTATTGGCCTCCCTGATTTACAACCTTACTTTATTGTTAAAAGTTACTTACTATTCTGCTTTGTTTCAGATTTTATAAGCATCAATCATATGTCATTCGGAAAAAGTTATTTACCATAATTATAACGTCGAATAGTGGAAAAAAAAAACGAACTTATATAATCGCCCACCGTGGGGCTCGAACCCACGACCACAAGGTTAAGAGCCTTGCGCTCTACCAACTGAGCTAGACGGGCTCTGGTGAACTATTCTACTCTATCGTCTTCCTTATTGTTATTAGTTAAAATCGCAAAACACTACCGTTTTTATACTCGTTGGAAGTGAATTTCTTCTGTCCAATGACCAGTGCGCTACTGAAAGCTAATATTATGTAGCTGTGTAGATGGGGCTAGACAACTATTTTACACAGTGAACCTCTTACTTGCTATGTTAATCATGATACTTAAACCAATAACCACATTAAACTCTACAATATAGGCTATCCTATTAAACAAGATACATAGCAAGCAAGCAATTAGACTTAGACGCATAAAAAAGGAAGAAACCAGGATATGTAAAAGAAAATGCAGACAAAACCATAAAAAGGAGAAGACAGAATCAAAAGAAAAGAGACCTCCATGACTACGCTCTCGAAAGACGTTATTACGCGAAACCAAAATAACTCTTTAAAATAGTACTCTGCAACACCAAAGTTAAAAGTGTGTTCTATGATTCTTACAAGTTCTGAAACTGTGTTTGACTAGTAAACACAACAAAGCACCGTACCAACCTTTCTCACCCTCATTTCACTAACTTAACGTTTCTTCTTGCTCCCAGCTTTAGCAGCGTTGGACTTTGAAGGTGTTGCTATCAAGTATATGAACAAAACCAACATGGAGATGACTGAAACAAGTGATCCATATTTCGCCAGCACACTCTGCAATAATAGAAACACAGTAAGATGACAAGTGTTTTATATTGATGATTTCATGGGGAGGGGAGAATTACACATCGAGTTACCTTTGCCTGAAATTACCATAGCAGCATCAAGAACAACATCCAATCCACAGCAAAAAAATAACAATAAAAGTCAATAATGAGAAACCAAACAAAACATTTAGGAAACTATTGAAGAACAGTCCTCAAGAAATCAAATTTACCAGGGCAAGCGTGTCAGTTGGAGGTTTGTCTGCGAGGATGTCTAGAGGTAGTATTGGAGTTGAGTAGGCTTGCTACAACCAAGAAAACCATAATACATGATTACATCAGATGAACGTATTCTCAGTAAAACAATGGTCGCTACAAGACTAAGTAATTCTGATAATTGGAATTATGAATGGCAAACCTGTAGAGCTGTCTTTGTAGGGATGCGGAAAGTAACAACAGCAGGAGAACCATAGAAGAGTCCTTTAACATTGGCCTCCAGTTCGAAAGAATGAGACAGAATACCTCCTCTGAATACAAATATCAGATTAGTGACGAAAGGAAGAAGTAAGAAAAATCTAAAGCAGCTGCAGAAACGTTTATGATTAAAGGAAGGAGAGAACTCACGCATCAAGTCTTTCCCATGATTTTGAAGTGTTTCCATTAACAACTTGAAAAGTCTTTTTATCCCAGGTATTATCAATCAGAGTCACATCATACGCCGACCTGAGAGCAAAAAGACCAAAATGTCTCACACTTTTAGACGCGATTCATGAAAAAATACGAAAACTCAGTGGATCAGATCAAATGGCGTTTCGTTTATTAGCTACAGATTCACATCCATACGATAGATCTAAGGATAGCTCAAGGATAATTTCCTAATTCTACACTGGCTAATCTCTTCATGCAAACTAAATCGGATCGGAAATGAAAGCATTATAAATCAGACGGATTGCGAGAAAAAAAAAACTAGAGGAGATGTAGAGAACTGACGCAGATCCTTGGTTGTAGATGTCGAAGGAAACGGAGACGCGCTCGGCGCCGGATTTGAGCCTGTTTAGAGTAGCTTTCTTGTGAACAACCATGAACGGCATTTCCGAGGTCGCAAACGAAGCGGATACGAGCATGAAAACCGCCATCGCGGAGATCAGAAGCTTGGCTAAAGGGATCGCCATCAGAGTTTGATCTTTCGAAGACGTTTAGTTGTTTGGAATTTTGGTATGCAGATGCGAAACAGATCTGCGAGATTGATTTCCTCCGCTCGTAAACCCTCCGACGATGATATTACTAACCACACTCAGAAACAAACAAAAAAGTCAACGATGGGCTCAATTGTTTTTTTCACCTGATAACGGGCCCATTAATAGAGGCCCAATTTAATTAATAAATTGCATTTTTTCTCTGGAAGTAAATCTGGGGATTATTGAGAAGAGAGATACAGTACAAGTAAGGGTAACACACAGCCTGTCTACTCCTGCCACAATGTTTCTTCTCTTAACACCACATTTCCATTGGAGTCAGATATTCCTTACTACAGTATTATTTATTGACATAGTTATCATCTTCTGTTAATTATATCCTTTAATAATAGAGTCTACGCCCTTGCATATCTGACTACGTAATAATGTTTTATACAGGCCAAACGATTCATTCATTCAAGGACATATTGACCTATTAAGAGGTTGTGTTACCAGAATTTCATTTGCAGCTCTGGTTATTTATTGGTTGGAGTAAGAAAACAGGGTGAAAAAAATAAAGAGAGATTTGATTCTGTTAATCGAGGTGGCGGGAAAGTTAAGGAAAGAAATCAACGAGGAAGGAAGTCCTAAAACTAAACACCGGTGAGCCAATTAAAATTAAGCAAGTGGGAATGAAAACTCACATATTTCCATAAGAAACATAGTTAAAACTTGGATTAAACCGAAAGGCATGTGCCCGTTTCTTTTCTCATTTTTGGTTAATTAAATTAATCATAATATCTACCCATTTGCTATTTAATAGAGAGCATGTGGGTGGATTGCATCGAACTCTGAAACCTAAGTAAATCTGTTTCCACCTTCTTCTCTCCCATCATCCTTTGGAACCTTCAAACCAACCTTCCTTCACATGCTTCCTCTGTTCTTCTGTTAGCTCTCTGAGATTCTCTTCCACAGGTTTTCCTTTTTATATTACTTTTAAGCTTCCAATATCCGGATCTATCCGCTTCAGGTTGTTCCAAAACCTCCATACTTCAGCTTATGTTTTTCAATGCTGCGTATGTATGCATCCGCATATATGTAGGATGATGATATCTTGTTACCAAAAAGCATAGCAGAGAGAGAGAAAGAAAGAGAGAGAGAGAGCATGGGGTGTGCTACATCTGCTTATGCTGTTGTTGGAAGGAAGAACAAGAAGAGGATCATTCAGGAATCCGTAGTCTTTGTTCTACAGCTCCGTGTTCCTGTTCAGTCTGAACTTCAGCGTCAACTCAAAGGCGTTGCTCCCAAGACCACCATAGATAGATTGGCATGTCTAAGGAATCAGATTCAGTTGGTAGCTGAGGACACAGGTATCGAAGAAATGAGACTATCATCTTACCTTTCTTGCGTGTTAAGAAAAAGGTTCCTTTTAAAAAAAACATATTTCAAAGTTTCGGTTAAAATTTTGCAGGTGGTTCTGCCATCTCTGAGCTCCGTACAGCTTTGGAGGAGTACTTGTCTCTTCTCACCGGTCTTATCAAGAAAAGTACGGGTTCGCAACTTGATCAAGTTAATAGATTAGCGTGTTGTAAAATCAAAATGCTCATATTAATTTTCTTAACTCTGTAGAGAATGATGGGATGGAGGGAAGCGTAGAGTTCAAATGGAAAACCCTTGGAGATGGTCGAAGAGTACGTTGGTTTTTTGTTGCTTAAAGCCATTCCGATCCTGAGGATTTGGATTTGTTAGTTGTTTTAGTTTAACAATGTGAAACTAATCAACTCTTGAAACAGGCAGAATTATGTTTCACAAACCTTTGGATGGAGATGCTGACTGTGATCCACATGATGGCTGCTTTGGCATTGACTGAAGCTAACTCTCTCATGATTCCAAAAGATTGTTCTGATTCTGGCAATGGCGTCCGTGTGATCTCCAGTGGTTCGGCCTCTTAGATCTTCATACCAATCTTTTACTTCTGTTTTGCTGTGTGTTTACAAACCTGAGTACCCTGTCACTTTTAAACAGATTGCAGGAGAGATGCGGTAGACTTGCTGCTCAAGGCGTCTGGATACTTGGAGTTCTGCACCCGAGAGATTCTGGCTCGCTTTCCTCCTGATATAAAGTATGAAGCACAACAAATACAGAAAATCTAGGATCAGGCCTCATCACATAAATACTTACATTAGCTGCAAATTTGCAGGAGTAAATTGCCAGATGATATGCAGGAAAGTGTTTTGCAAAGTCTCTCAATCCAAGCACTTGGCCAGGTTACACACTTTGAAACATTAACTCCTAAATATGAACCTAGTATGGGTTTTTATTCGCTAGTCTCATTGAATCTCGCTGCAGGGAACTGAGATTCAACTTGGGTTGGCAGTTGATAGCCAGAAAGCTACACTGTCTGTGAAGAGGAGACTTGCCTGTGAGCAAGTCATCTATTTCTCTCAGGTCCTCCTCATAGTTTGATACATATTCATCTTCTTGATTACTTGAGACATAATTTTGGGACAATCATAGGGCCCTAATCTGTCTCTATTAGTTTATTGTAAATGATCCCTTTTATCATTTCAGGCATATCAATGTTTGTCTGGTTGTGAAGTAATCAGCCATGGATGCGCCAAAAAGCTTCTCCGGTTCATCTACTGGAAGTTTCTGGAAGCAAAGGTATGTATGAAAAGAGATACTGTTGGAAAGTGATCATACGGTTCATTTAATTATCATCTCTATTGTGTTCTGTTGTAAATAAACCTCTCTGTTATGTTCTGTTTTTTATTTTTCTTGACAGGCTGCGGCATACTACTACCATGGACTGGTAACAGACAAGGGAAGTGAGCCAGCTTGCCACGTGAGCGCGGTTTGTTGTTTCCTTGCAGCTTCAGAGATCCTAGGAGAAAGCAAGAAGGCCTGTCTTACCTTCTGCTTGGCTTCTCCTGTCACCAGGTTTGTGTTTTATTGTGAATATCCAACATTCACTGAACAAGTGAATTGTGAATTGAATTCAGTGTGTTTTATCAGGCCTCCTCCTATGTGGGGGGTCATGAAGCATCTGAGCCAGAAGATTCCAGAAGTTGCGTTTAGGAAATCTCAAATGTATGGATACTTGCTTGAAGAAGAAGAAAAGTAAGCGTTAAATAAGAGTGTTGTCTTGTAGCGTTTAAACTAATTAGAACCAAGTATATATTATGGAGTAAATTAACGCTGATGACATGATAATCCACAGGGCAATGCAGTGTTTACCAGAGCTACCGGACTTTCAATTGTCACTGAGACCAGAGGAATTTGAACTGCCTGGAATGGTGGAAGGCGAGTCTTCTCCGGGAAACCAAAACCATATGCTTAGTGAACATCTCGAAGACTACTCTGAGAATCATGATGATGTCTGATGAAGAATTTGATCGTTGAGCAGCGCACTTTCTACACATAATATTCTTTTGGGTATTTTACCACTTATAATTGTAATGTAACATGGTTGGTTATTCTAGAGTTACTTGTTTTACACTAGTTTCTTGTCAGAAAAAAAATCTGATACGTACACTTGAGTACAGGATGTAATATCTATCTGAGTGACTAATAATTTTTTGCTAATAAGAGAATTTGGAAGGTTATTATATAAAGAAAAAAAATGATGTTAACTAATAAAAATGACGTGGAGCTATGTTTTAGAGTAAAAGTGGTTGATATGTGAGACGCTTAAAAACGGCAGGCAGTTTAGTCGTTTCAATTTGGAAATACAGTAGTAGATTTGGCATGAGTAGAGCGTCACGTGAGTGAGAGAATCACGTGTGGGTGATGATGAGATGTTGGATTCCGCACGTACCAAGTTCATGGAGGCGGTTAGGGATATATCTAGCAAATCGGAAGACGGAGATAATCTCCGACATAGAGAGACATGATCGGATTTTGTCGTCTCCAATGTAACTGGGGAAATCAGTCGGGGAATGCGATGATTTAGAAAACCCAAGGAGATTCCGATTCTAACTCAGATCGCATGTCCATTTTGTTTTTTTTATTTATGTGCGGAACAAATGAAGTTAATGTTTGTTAGCAAATGTATCATCCAACAAAAGATAAAAGTATCCAGTAGTGCCGCCACATTTAACACAGAACTATTATAAACTGAGATTGAAACGGATTATTATCAAAAAAAGGAGAAGGAGGTAGCTAGTTTATCTGAAAAAGTAAGGAGAGAAGATAGGAGAAGGCTACAAAGCTCCAAAGTTGTACTTAAAAGACAAAACAGAAAAGCAAAAGCAAATAACTCTCAAAGACGGAGGGAAAGATCCAGCTGTGGCTCCACGTCTTCTTCTTCTTCTTCCATGGCGTTTCCGTTTCCGTTGAAAGAAACCTCGAACGGGTACCCATAAGGATACGGATATGGATCATACCCACCCACCATCATCGTCGTCGTCTGTTGATGATCCGGTACGACGCTCCAAGCCGAGCCGGTGGTCTCTGATGAAGTGGGTCCTTGATGAGGTTGGTTAGGGTAAAGATTACATGGGTAAGGACGAAGGAAAGAGTTGTCGTCGAGGATGGTCGGAGCATGGTGAGAGACAACGCCGAGGTTGCGACGAGCAGCTGCGCGTTCGCGTTTGTGTGCGTTCTGGTGACCGCCGAGAGCTTGGGAGGTGTAGAACTTGCGTGGACAGTACTGGCAAGGGAAGAGACGGTGGATGGTCGGATGTTGAGCTCCGGAGAAGGAGTATCTCTTGCTCGAGGACGACGATCGATGTTTTGATGAAGGACCCACGAAATGATGGAAAGAAGACGGTGGTGGCTCTGCCATTTTCAAGGATATTTGCTTACGTTTACGTACAGAGAGAAAGAGAGAGAGAGAGAGACGATGATGATGATGACCAAAGAGAGAGAGTGTGTGTGTGCGTGAGAGAGGTTGGGGGTTTTATTGTGCAAAGGGTTTAAGCTGTCTCTTGTTAATTTGTTTGTTTGCGTCGTTTGTTGCAGAGAATATCTGCTTTCCAAATTACTCTTTTGCCCTCTCTCTCTCTCTCTCTTAACTAATTTTCACAGATCCCAATTAATCCTTTTGCTCCATCCATATATGCATGGGATGCATATAGATACATACATACATACGCAGTCGTTTTCAATATATATATACAGAAATATCTCGAATGAAAACTAAAAACTTGTACTTCCTCTCCAAGTTATATATTTAGAGGAGGAGATAGTACACAAATATCGTTTCATTGGATGACGTTACTTAACGATGACTGCGTGATCTGTTCTTTTAATCTTTAAATTCGATTAATCAGCTTGTGAAGCAAAACAAATAAACCGCTGAGAAGACAGTGATTGAGATAGTAATTAAAGAGTGAAACAGGTTCTAAAATTGAAAACTGCGTCGTTAAGATAAAAAAGAAGAGTGCAGTGGAAAGAGAAATGATGTTGTTGTTGATGGGATCAGGACTTCTCTTGTTCTCTCTCTCGCTTTTATTTGCTTTTTAAAATAATAAAAATATAGAAAAAAAGAGATTGGTTGCTTTTTGTGTTTGGACTGTTACATCCTGCAACGAGAGATAATCTGGTAACGACACGTGCTGACTAGACAGTTGTGTGCACTGTGCAGTACACTTACACGAGTGAACACACCTCGCACTTTTGAACTCATTAAAAATTTGAAATCGTTAACAACACTTTTACTTATTTTTTGTTATTAAACGAGAGTGTTTGTTTGTTTGATTGATATGATAGTACCTTGTTGTTGTTGTGATGGATGCCAAAGAAGACACGAAGAAAGAAAGAGGGTCAAGTTCCAAGGTGGAATTGCCAAACAAGGAAGGCTTCTATGTTTCTCTAACTCTCTTTATTCTTTCCATTCTCTCACTACTTACATGTCATCTCTCTTTCTCATCATTGCCTTTCTTTTTCTTCTTCTTCTGCTCAATTACTTATTGGATTTACACACACCTTTCCAAATATCTGTTTTTGTTCATTCTAAGCCCAACATTTATCTCTTTCATAAGGCCCATAAAGACACTAGGCTTATTGATTCCCTCATGTAGCTCTCAGTAACAAAGCCTCATCCAAACTACTCTTTTGGAAGGCCCCTTTTTAAATCTACAACAGATATACTTCTTCTCATATATTGCTCTCGCACTTCAAAATCTATATAATTTCCAGCAAGTAGATTGTATTTTCTATAAATGATCTTTTAAATATGCTAACTAATTAGGTAGAGCGTCTTTTTAAATGATTTCTACACTATTTTACCTCTTACAAAATCAAAAGATGATATGATGGTGTCTTACATAGTTAGAAGTAAATATATGGCATTTTGGCTTTTTTCTTTTCAAAATCAAATAAGTTCGGTGGTTTCCAGGGTGATTTGTGGTATAACCATGAGCATCTATTAAATTATATAAATGACTAAACTTTTTTTATGTGTTGCAAAAACACAGCAACGAATGCTACTTTCTAAAAATACATCTAAAACAATGTTTATTCTATATAACATCCTTTTTCTTTGGTAGCATGTTATTTCGGGAAATAGCACTCCAACCATGTATTTTTATTTAAACACACAATATTTGTTCATTTACTTGATTATTTTTCACAATATAGTAATATGCCTAAATGATTTTTTATATATATGATCTGGATGGTAATTAAGTCTTGGTCAAATTAATAAACGTTTGCTTGAAATTGAAGCAACCCTACATTAAATGTACCTTTTGTGTGCCGAAAAGTAGATTTGCTTTGCTAAGCATTTTCCTAAAGCCCATTGGCGCCAAGTTACCTCTTCTTCACACACAATACATAGACTTGTTCACATTCACTTTACAGTTAATTTCTCCTCATCATTTCATTACTTATTTGTTCCCTTTATTTAATGCAGGTAACTTTGTTACATTTTTTTCCTTTGATTACATTTGAAAACCAAGGATTGCTTCGATTAAAAGCAAAAGAGGACATGTTTATGGTAATATGTGTATTTGTGTGGGAAAGAGGAGAAACTTAGATTGCCTTAATCGATGTTGTCTTTTTGTGGATTGTACATTGGAAGATGGTGCACAATGCACATGTGACTTGTCTTTGACCTTCTACACAATTTGTTTTCTACCATTTTTTTACAATTGTTTAGAAATGTATACAATACACAAGCTTTGTTGTATTTTCAATCATTATAAATTTATAATGTTCACATACATGCCCATGTTATGTCCCCACTCTGTTCTTCTTACATAAACTAAGTCCAATATTTTGTCTTTTTTTGCGTTGAGCCTTTTCCTTTTTGTTGGTAGACATGATACATGTCTTTTCTCTATATGTATACAGTTGAGAAAGTTTTGGGTAAATATTTTCTCTAACAAATAATGAAAATCGATTCAAACATATAGCTCTTATATCATACTCACATTGTTTTCCTGGTATTCAACTCATACACACCATTACTAAGATAAAACAATCACGTCCACGATTTTGGTTCTGAACATATTAAAATGTGTCAATGACAATAAATACTGTAAAATAATTTTTTAAATAAAATGGTTCGACACGAAGAACGTTAGCTTCTCGACACCCCATGCGATGGCTTCTTCTATTTTTCCCATTTAATTTCAATTTCAAATTCAACTCTTTCTTTGTCTCTTAGTACTATCTAACACACCATTTTATATAAGTCACTCATCTATCATATAAAATATCTTATGTGGATCAACTTGCTTTATAACTTCATACAAAATCCATCTCCATCTCATATGTATATACACATATGTAGATGCTATTTCGATTTTTGTTTTCTGTTTGAAAAGAAAAAGAATCAAGTTCTCATCCAAGAAAAATAAATACACCTCTTTTTTCATTTCATATAACTTTACTCCGTCTTACACGGCTATGTCACTTTAACTCCATGATAACGTTATAAGAACTTCAAGTAAATAAAAGTTAACAAGTTTGACATATATATGGTTTGCTCAACAAATCTCCACTCACACAACACTTTCGGATCAAAATGACCCGCCTAGCCTCCTTTTACTTGTTTCTCTAACAAATAAATCAAGTCGTTGAATTGTTTTTTTTCTTAAATAGCTTGAAAGAAACGTAAGTGGAGTAGGTTAGGGTTAAAGAGCAACGTCTAAATAATGCTCCCTGACTCATCAGCTGAGGTAGGAGGAGAGGGTGGTGGAGGACCGGTTTCATGATCTGACTCAATCGTAAAGTGGATGCAACTCAACCCTTCTTCCTCATCTCTCCCTCTTGATTTCCTCTGCCTTCTTCCTTTCGATGCTGCTTTCCTCTCATACACATTGTACACAGCCCACTCTCCAAACACCTATTTTATAATACCAAAAATAAACCCATTAGTCCAAAGTCCAAAGTCCAAAGTCTTTCTTGCTTATTATAGTCGAGAATTAATGGTGTACCTTCGCTGATGCAAATCCGGCAAGGCAATATTCTGTCATGCTCCATCTGGTTTTGTTGGAATTAGAAGAAGATTTGTTTGTTTCATAAAAAGCAAGTGTTCTTCTAATCCCGACGTTTCTACCACAAGCAATGATGTCTCTCTCTTTCCCAATAGGTTTCCAATAACCATCACCAGATGTAATCTTGATTCTATGCTCATTACTTGACACTTCTCTTCTCTTCTTGGAAAAGAAGTACCTCTGCTTCTCCTTTTGATCCCCTGAAAAAAACAACCCTTTCAGTTTTAGCACCAGGCACTTGAACAAAAAGATAAACAGTTAAAGAAAACGAGTAGACACACACACACACATGTTGGTCTTAGCAGAAAGAATAGAAAGAGAGACCTGGGAAAGTAAGAGGATGAGAGAAGAAGACGTCAAAGACAGGGATGATGGAGGAAGGCAAAGGAGAATCATAGGCCTTTGGGAGCAAGTAATGAAGGATAAGCTCCTGCTCCGTTGGGTGAAATCTGTATCCAATTGGTAATCTCATGCCTCCGTTCACCATTATCCTCTTCTCCACCTCCATATCTTCTCTCTTCTCTCTTCTTCCAAACTGTTTCTTCAAATATTAATCAAATTTCAAACCTTTTTACAAGCATTGATCCATCATTCCATTTAAAGAGAGGAAGCAAGGAGAGAGAGAGACAGACAGAGAGAAGGAAAGACTCGTGTAGCGTTTTGTTTCTGGGAGTTGCAGGCTAAATGACAGTAGGAGAGGTTCTTTATATATGTATATAACCCCACGAGTACACATACATATATATAGATATATATTATAGTTGTGTAATATTAGAAACGGCTCCTTTGTCTGAACATTTATTTAGTTCATAATAACAAAGTTGATGCGAATGAGTAGGGAAAAAGGAAGGTGCTTTCGAGGGATGTTCATTGACTTACAAATAAAAATAGAGAAGAAAATGTCATCTATATTCCAATTTTTTACACAAAAATATAGAGATGGAAGGAAGAGAGAAACGTGCAAGTTTGGGGTTTCTCCATTTGCAAAAGATCCCTTCTTTTTGGATCCTTCCTTTCACTTCTTCTTACCATTTGATCATCCTCTGCTTTTACAATCTAATTAATACTTTTGATCTTCTAACCAAAGTATTTTGGTCACCATTAATCAAACACAGTAAAAGTTGGATCTCTTTTGACATTTGCGAGCCTTCCCACGGCGGCCTAACCAGTTTATTACAATATAGCCTGATCTATCAAATGTTAAAAAATTAAATATCTTTTGTAAAAGTTCAATTGCAATTATCTGCATATTAACTTCACCCCTACTTGTTCCCCCTGCTGGCTTAGGTGATTGAAGTAAGGGCCGTTTTGAATATGGACCCTTTAAAATTTATGCTTAGTAGGCCTGGTTGTTCTTTGGGCTTTTTATGAGCCTTTCTTCCTCATACTTTATTTCTTTCTCCCATTTTTTCTGTTTACCAAGTTTTTTTTTTTCTGTTAACCAATAATATATCTCTCATCTCTGTATTCCATTTTAGTATTTTACCTTCTTTTTCTTGTTGCTGTTGTTGCCTGCCATTCTCGCTGTACCACTTTATTATGTTCAGAAAAAGTTTTTAATAATAAAAACATCAAGGAATGAAGGATGGTTTATGCATGCACGTATAGAGTTGTGTGAGGGATATGCGTGCGCACCATACTCCACGTTACCCGCTTTTTAATCAAATCATTGTTCATAAATGCATATATCATCACTTTCCTTTGAGTGTTTAATATTTCGGGGAATAAATATATTCTAAACAAACGAATAAAAAACAGAGTTAAAAAAATTACGAGGTTTTTTTATTTTGGGTTAAAAATAGAATACACGGTATTGGTGTTGGGAGGAAAGAAAAAGTCAACGGTCAAGTACCAAAAAAACAAGGCTCCCCTACTTCTTCGATACAGCCATTGCGACCATCTCCATATCGCGCTCTCTAACCACACAAACCACAAATCCTAAAGTCTAAACGAAAACAGAACACATGAATCTCTCCTTCCTCACCTTCCCAAATCCACTTCACCATTTTTAAAGCTTTACGTAAATAATAATAAGCGATGGAGAAGAACGATAAGGACCCTGATCATCATAACGACAAATCCAGGGGAGAGGAGAAAGGCGACGTCGTTACAGATGCTCATCGCCCAGATGATGCGCACCAGGATGGTATCAGTAAAGATAATGTCGACGCTGGTAATGCCGAGACAGATCATGATCCAGGAGACAATGCTGACAAGGTTACTACACAAGGAGAAGAGATTCATCAAACTCTCGAGTCCTTGTCAGAAGAACTTGACCAGCTTCTCTCGAGTCTCTCCATTCACAAGGAGGAGCACAGAGACGGCACTAAGGAGAAAAGAGAGGATGACTACTTTCAGATCCCACAGTTTGTTGGCAAGTTCTTAGATCTCCTTGAGGACAAACTCTCCAAATACGACTCTGGTGAGCCTAAGACGTTGTGGTACCAAGATCAAGAAGAGGTGTCTTCGCTTCTTGAGGCAGTGGATCGTGTCTCAAAGCTTATGGGTCTTTTGCTCAATACCAAATCATGTTTGGACCATCATGAGCCCTTGATCAACCATGCTGGATCCATCCAGCAGCGTGCAATGGCCTTCTTGGAAGACGAATTCCGTATCCTTTTAGAAGAATCCGTGATCAAAGAGCCAGCACTGGTCACGGACGACAGCAGCAGCCAGAGGAGGAGCACGGCAGATCAGCAAGACCACCTGAACGATGCGGTGGTCTCGCAAGATCCCGACCAGATGGTCGTTCCGGAATGCGGTGATCAGGAGATCGAATACCCCGGTTACCCGGAGGATGTGGTTGTGTTGCTGAGGAAAATAGCGGAGAAGATGAAAGGAGGAGGTTACGGATGGGAATGCAGAGAGGTTTACTTGGTCGGGAGGAGGAACATCTTGATGAGAACACTGAAACGTGACTGTGAGTTTGAGAAAGTGAGCATTGACGAGGTGCAGAAGATGAGCTGGGACACGCTCGAGAGAGAGATCCCTATTTGGAACAAGACTTTCAAGGACTGCTCTTCCCTCTTCTTCCCCGGGGAGCTCAAACTCGCGGAGAAGATCTTCCCAGGGGACGAGGGGAGCTTGTTCTGCATCGTCACGCACGGTCTTGCCATCCAGTTCTTGGGTTTCGCCGAGGCCGTGGCCATGACCAAGCGCTCGACTGAGAAGCTCTTTAAGATCCTTGATATCTACGAAACACTCCGGGACAGTTTTCCAGCCATGGAAGAGCTGTTCCCCGAGGAGCTGCGAAGCGAGCTGAGGAACGAGGTGACCAGCGCTCGTTCTCGCTTAGGAGAGACCGCCATTCACATATTCTCGGATCTGGAGAACTCTATCAAATCAGATTCGAGCAAGACCCCGGTACCAGGAGGCGCGGTGCATCCGCTAACGAGGTACACCATGAACTACCTCAAGTATTCTTGCGAATACAAAGACACGTTGGAACAAGTATTCAAGAGCCACTCCAAGATGGAGAGAGAGGAGGAGGAGACAGTGGAGAGCGGGAACTCGGCCTTTGCAAGCCAGCTGATGAGGATAATGGAGCTACTCGACGGGAACCTGGAGGCGAAGTCGAAGCAGTACAAAGACATACCACTGAGCTGCATATTCATGATGAACAACGGAAGATACATAGTGCAGAAGATCAAAGGAGCGGCAGAGATTCACGAGGTAATGGGAGACACATGGTGCAGGAGGAGGTCGTCAGAGCTAAGGAACTATCACAAGAACTACCAGAGAGAGACGTGGGGAAAGCTGCTAGGGTTTTTAGGGCATGAGGGGCTCATGCACAACGGCAAGATAGTCAAGCCCAATCTCAAGGAGAGGTTCAAGAGCTTCAATGCAACTTTCGATGAGATACACAAGACGCAAACCACATGGGTGGTCAACGACGAGCAGCTGCAGAGCGAGCTGAGGGTCTCTATAACAGCGGTTATGATACCTGCCTACAGGGCCTTCATGGCCAGGTTTGGACAGTACTTGGATCCCGGTCGCCAGACCGAGAAGTATATCAAGTACCAGCCTGAGGACATCGAGGATCTCATCGACCAGCTCTTCGACGGCAACACTTCCTCCTCCTCAACCGCCACCGCCAGGCGAAGAACGTAGTTTCTTTCTTTCTTTTTTCTTTTTGTTTTGCAGCAACACTTTTACTTAATTTCCTCAAAATTTTATTTCTTCTTCTACTGTTTTTGTCTGGATGCTACAACTTGGATGACCATATTTCTATTCAAACAAACGATCGTGGCTCCGTGCCATGTGTAAATGTTAATTATAATCAGTTCCACCATTTATGAATAAAAAATCGGTTTCTTCTTTGTTGATAGCATAATGGTATAAGTTTTGTGAACTCGATGCAAGACTCAAACTCACATTTTATTAAAATAGCAAGCGTCTGAAATGAAAACACAAGATGAACGAGATATGAGTCTTTTTAAAACTTACTTATTCCCTACTTAGCCTTGCTTGGGCCTCAGGCATCAAATCTATATATGTGGGAGTGAGAAGGTGGATGCTCCAAGCGAATCAACACTGTCCTTATCTCCATCGGGTAAAGCTCCATCTCCAGCTTTCTCGGATCGATTTCTCTCCCTCTCTTCGCCATCTTCATTTCTCCATCAGATTTTTCACCTTCTACTTTCCACACCAACCTCTTCTTCTCCATCACACTTCTTTCTTGATTTGCTGATAGGCTCGTCTCCGTTACTTTCGCTATCTGCAACACACTTTTTTTCATTATCTGCCTCCCGAAAATCACATCTTTCTAAAAAGCTTCTACCTTTTTTCCAGGGAAAAGCTTCTTCAGTTCCACGCTTGCTACTCCTGAAAGTTCCTTGTCCTCTCCCACCTAATACCACAACCTCAAATGCTTCATACTACCAAACCCACAGAAAGAACTGGATATTAATTATTAATACCTCGTAAAGATGAGCTAGACGCAGAAGCACGTTCCCATCATCCAGTTCCTGAAATCACCTCAACCAAACCAATTGTGAACAACAAGTTATCAATTCAGATCACTCAAACGATCTATCACTTTTGAGTCTGCAAAAGAGGCACCTGCAGAGTCAGAAGAGCGACATTGTCTGGCAAACTGTAGGATGAATCAATCCCAGAGAATGATGCTGCACCAAAACTCAACGGCTTTCCATCATCCTGAAACATTTCAGTATCCAAATTATAAATGGTTTGGGACAGCTAGATAGTAGTAGCATCTTAATTTTCCATTTTACTCTTGTTTTCACCTGTTGAGCAAAGGCCAAGAGGAGTGGTGAGTAGATCTCTTGTCCGAAAGTTCGTCGCCATTTTGCACCTTCTCCATATGAATCGATTCTATAGTAATATTTTCCTTGGACCTACAATAATTGTCACCTTAGACTAGTAGAAACAGAGTCTGCTTAGAGTGAGACATTTCCCCTTGAACCTAGTTTATCTTCTCTGTACTTACAGTTAGTCCAGTACACTTCTTTTTAACACACACTGTCTCGTTTAGAGACTCCGCTACACCTCTGGAGTCATCAAGGAGCAGTCTCCTGCAATTGAGGTGATCGTTTGATTAGACACAGGGAGAGAAGGGTAAGTGATATTTTGATATTGACTATGATTAATACCTATGGAGCATAAGCTCAACTTGTCCGTCCACGATGCTCGACCCTCCAAAAGCTCTGTCCACCATCACTGAGAATTCCTTCTTACTGTCTTGCAGGTAAATTCCATGATTTATCTGAGCAGAAAATGGCATTTATACCACATAATCTTAATTTGGCGATCATCTGCAGAGAACTGTAAACGACAACTCGATTTCTTGCCTGACAAATATTCACTCACATACCGGGTAATAATTTCCTGCAACAGGTTGGTTGACTTCTAGTTTCCAGTCTGACCTATAGTCACGGATCTGCAAAAAAAATGGTTTTAGTTTATTCTTGAACAGCAACTAGAAGAATACAGATCCTTAAACTGATAAGATAAAAGGTGTTAGGATAAAAATGGAGGTCATACCCTTTTGATATAATCACGTCCACTTGAATCTGTGTAGAAAGTTTTATTGCTTTTCAGGGAACTTGAGATCTGGGTTACGACTTCTTTGCCAATACCATCTTCAATCGGTATATTACCAACCTACATACCCAGATAATCTTAACGCCTTTACAATGGAATATAAGATATGAAAATCGGTATTGGCATAGTTAAAGCATCACGCTCACAATAAATTCAACTTCCACATGCTCCTTTCCCTTGTAAACTCTAGTGACCTGCAGACAATAACAAGGTCAGACAGTACAAGAAAGAATCTACAATCTGCAGCTCTGCAGATTCAAACAGGTTTAAGAAGCCACGGATCATTTTTCTAACTTAAGAAAATTCCAAGAGTGTGTACTATAAGCATAGGTACCTGCGATATCCATGGATTTATCTGTTGATGAACTTCATCCACCAGTGGTCCACGTATAACAGTCAAAGGAACCTGAAAATTGAGACAGTGATTAAAATTAAACTTCTTTTCTAAGATTACTCTTGAAGATCAATATTTTCAGAAGTGAGTATAAACCTGTCCTTCAGGTTTGATGGGGAATGTGCCATTTGGGCGGAAAACATATGCACCCGAGTTCTAGAGGTTGCAAACCAGACAAGAAGACCAGGGAAACTTGGAGTAAGTGTGCTGAACTCATCACATCAAAAAGAAAGTGTTTAAAATAGAAGAAAAAGATCTCCGCTTACCTGAGGTTCTTTGTCATTTGTTCCATTGTATGCAGAGTAGTAGCTAAACGTCTGTTTAAGTGGTTCTGTCATCTTTACAAACAAAAAAAAACAGAAGACTTATCAGCTTTCAGGAGCATAGACAGATAGTTTTTAAGAATAACGACATACGGAGGTTCTGCTGTTAAGATAATTGATGGCGGTCCCCTGATCAGTCGAAAATCTAAGCTTCAGATGCCCATTACCAACGTCAATAATTGATTGTTCGCCACTTTGGTGTCTGGAGACGTATGATTTGCTAGAATATCCACCTAAATTTGGAAACAAAAACGTGATAGTGATCATGGTCAAAAGATTGTTCCATTGGACCATATTACTATGTCTGCACCATTGTACCTGTTTTCTTAGCAGTGGAGATACTGTAACTAGTGAAGCCAAGAGGAGGCACAGAAACCGAAAACACAAGCCAATACTTTGGCACCTCTGTAGGTTGATGACCTAAGTATGCCTCTACATGATAGTTCCTTAAGGCTGCATATTCATCCGTAAATGGAACTAGTTGAGACTCAACTTCGTGTCCCTCAGAGTCATGCACCGCAACGTCTCCACTCACAACCTATCAAAGATTCGTCATATAACTTGTTCACACATCACAGTGATTTTAACGAACAGGAACTGGATTGACTCACAGGAAGCCGGACAATGTCCACTCGCTTCCATCCAAGTGGGTTATACGCCAATACGGTCTGCAGGAAAAGAAAAGAAATGCAATTCAGGAAGGAGGCACAGATAGCTATAATAGATGAGCTGAAAACCCAGAGGAACAATAATTTTCTGCTTACCAAACTTTTCCCGTCCGATAAGTTGATTTCGCTTGCGGGGCAGTAACTTATGTTCAGCAGCAAACACTGAAAGAAGAAAGGCCAAACTACTTATACGAAAAATCTATGGGTTAACTTTTAACGAACGGGATGTATTGAAAACCTTCACAATATGTTGATTAGAGTCTTCTGAGAAATACGTATAAGTAAGGAGATTATTTACCTGTTGGAAGGTTCCAGGATCTACTTTAGTGAGATGGGCAAGAGAAGTGGCAACCACACTCTCAGCCTGCAAGGTCAACATATCTTATTGACATGCAAAAAGAGCAAACAGGCCATTAGAGAACACAAATCACAGAGAAATTTGGCACACTGACCTCCACATAGCCGATTGCTAGTCTTTTGGCATAATCATCAGCCACGTGCTGTTTTGATGTACCAGAAACAGCGTCATGGTGTTGAGCAATTGCTAGGGCATCTGCTAAAGAATCTGTATTCGGACCCTTCTCACTTCTCCCTTTGAAAAACTCTAGTTGCCTTGCCGCCTAATCTCTCCAAGGCACACACATGAGTAAGAATACAACTTAAACAGTAGTATTTTAAAACTTGAAGAACAAATACCAAGTAGTAGCCACTCATCACTCTGACGTAACGCTTAAGTGCTGCCCTACTTGTAAAGTATCCAGTCCAGTAAGCATTTATACGGTCTGCATAACTGAAGTAAAGATTGGTTCAGTTCCTACGCAAAACATGGATCAAGGAGTTTCAAAAATTTAAGACCCAACTCACGGGAAATAGTCCTCTGTTTTCAGGGGCCAAGCCTCATTCGCCGCGTGTTTTGCATCTGTATATATGGAAGGAGTAGAGTAGAGAGCATTGATACGTCCATCCTAAAATAATTAAGGGTCCACGAGTTAGCTAGAGACACTCGTTTGTTGTTGCTATCCATCCATCTAGCTTACAACAAATCCACACAGACAAATATCTAGAGACAAAGTAGAAAACAATAAATTAGACAGCTTTATCGATGACTTACGAGGTTAACATAATGAAGAAGTTTGTCCATTTGTCGAAACCAGGTGTGTGCATACTGGTACCTGAAATCTGTTCCCATAGTAAACATGATGTGATTCGTTCGAGTAATGTTGGCCTGCAGATACCAAGAAACATGTCACAAAAACGTAACAGAAAATCTACCAGAAAAAAGGAACGTTCTCCAAATGTACCTGATCCAAAGCTGCAGCTACAAATGCATTCACTCGCTCTTGAACATTGTAATCAAACAAGTCGGGATCATCCTTCACGGATTAAGAGCCAAACTTAATATATGAATAAGAATAGATACAACGGAAATGTTAATCAACGGCCAAAAGGCAAATACTTGGACAACGGGGGAATCATCGGTGATTTCATAGTAGAAGTCACCAGGTGGAGGTTCGTAGTTCTTAGGGAAGGCACCGGCAAAAATCTGTATCAAGTCTGATCAATATTAGCAAACAAAATGAAACTGCAAATTTTTCTGCTTTGTATTTTCACCTGTGATGAAGAACCGAGACTCTTAGAGCCCCGCCAGATAACTTCAAGACTCTTCTCCCTTTTACGCTTCTCCCTGTCTTGGTAATCTATCCGACCAAAAAAGACTGAGTCGAATCCAACCTGCGTTAAATCAGTAGACCAATATCTTCACACCACTGGACCAGAAATAGACATAAAAACTAAACTGAAGCCTTTAAAGAGGAGCTTACCTCTGCGCCTAGCAAGTAAGCCTGCACTGCAGAATGTCCAAATGGATCGATCTGCCAACCGATTCTTGGAGTCACATTGAACTCTCTGATAATGAATCTATGCCCGAGAGTAGTTTGATCAATCATATCTATATAGTGTGGTGCTGCTTCATCATGCATACACATACCACCATTTCTGCAAAATAGGCAATGGTTACTTAAAAGAGACAAGAAATAGCGTGATTTAGGCAGAACAAGCTGACGACACCCATACATGAGCTCTAGCTGGCCTGTACGTATAAGTTCCTTCGTGATACTTTTGATTTGCTCACTTTGTTCATTCCACCATCTCTGAAAAAACGCCTGCATTTATCACAAATTAGCCGTTAGTCAACTCGAAAGATTGTGAATTTGTGGTTATACTCCCATAGATCATCATTTGCAAGCCCAGTCATCAAAAAAGCTAATAACTTCGACGAATCAGTTAGAAAAAAAAAAAAAAGATATCAACTTTTACCTGTTCTACATAGATGAATCTGCGATTCTTATCAGCCAGCAACGCAGGAACAATTGAATCCAGCACATTTTGAACACAGGCAACCTACGAGCAAAAGAGAAAACAAAAAACTAGGTAAGTAGTGTACGACAGAATGTGATCCATAATAATGATATAAAAGAAAAGCAGAAAGAGGTTGACCTGGATAGAGTTGTTAGAGCCAACATAGTACTGGTCAACGGTCTTGAGCCAACCAACATCATCGTGGGAATGAGGAACCACATGGACGTTAAGTTTTCCGGGAACCATGGTATGTGAGGTATTGTAGACCATGTACCTTGATTCTACGGTTGAGAAGATTCCCACAAGTAAAACAACCAAACACAGAAACTTGGCAAGATCCATTCTCTCAACTTCGGAGTGTCTTCAGTGTTGAGTCAACTCAATTAGAGTGACGATGAAGAGGAAAAGAGTTGCCCTTTTCAACCCTCGAATCTAAACTTTTACTTCCGAAAATGTTGTCCTTTTTCCTTGTTCTTTAATAATTCACTTTGCTTACTTTAATAATAAGTGGACCTTATCCATAGACAAACCTTAGAAGGGAGGTTACGCTCCAACATACACATCATCATATATCAAAACAAAAATCATCAAAAAGAATCGACATTATTCTGCAGCTTGCATCTGCCTATGATTGAAAATTGCATCAGCAAGCACGCTGACGCGTGGAACTTTTTTTGGGAGAAAGCGAGAAGCTCGTGAGTAACGGCGAGTTTCATGTTAAAATGGCCAAGCTTACTCAGAAGCCCATTATGTTAACTGGACTTGAACAAGGCCCATTATGTTAAATGGAGTTGAACATGGCCCAACGATGCTGAATGTGTCGGTTTTGTTTGGGTACAGGGGCAAGTATATCCCAATCCCCCAGTGTTTTCCTCTCGACGGCCATCGTCGTCGTCCGAAATTCGAAAGCAATAAGAATGGAGGAAAGTTTCAGAGTAAGGATCGACAAGGTATTTGGATCTCTTTCATCCTCATCGGCCGCGTCATCTTCTTCTTCATCTCTGAACTCTCTGTGGTGTCTGGCGGATGACGAGATCGATAGAAAGGAACGCAGCGGAGAAAAGGAGGTTTCTGGTCAATTTGAGTCCAACAGCTTCGCGGATAACCAAAGCCAGGAGAATGGTCCAGACGAGTTGAGCGTCGATGGAGACGAAGGAGGAGGGTCCAGTGTATCGCAGAAGCCGAACGATTACAACGAGGAGGAGTGGGAAATCAAATCCTCAATCGGGATGGACACTACTCTTGATATGGAGGTATACATCTCTATCTTCTTATCTAATTGTGTTCAGTTACGCTATATAGTAGTAGTTGTTTCAAGTATCACCAGGCTAAGAGTTTATTCACTGTGTATTCAGGAAGAGGAAGATGAGAATGATAAAGTGGCTGTAGGTGAGGAACTGTACGTTTACACCAAGGATGTGAATGACTATGAAACGGAAGCAGATGAGTGGGAGGAGCTTCCTTCTTCCTTGAAAGAAAGAGACAAGGATCCGCGTGCTAATCACATTGCAGCTGAGATTAGGCTTAAAGAAGACGCTGAAGCTGTTAGCAAATTGAACTCTTTGCACGTCTCTGAGGTACGTTTTACTCCTCTGCGATAGCATGTTGATCATATTCACTCTCACTGTCTACATACCTGAGAACAACTTAGTTACGATGCTTTTCTGAAACCAAAGGCGTCTGCTAACAAGTTATCAACTCTCTGCAGGTATCTCAGGATAACATGTCTGAAAACGAGAAAGCTGTGGTGGTGTCTGAGGAGGCATATGTTGGCACTTCAGATGATAGTGGGCTGAAGCCGATATTGAAGAGGAAAGATAGCCAGATTGACTCTAGGTTGCAGAAGCGTGTTCGGTTTAGTTCTGATACAAGAGATGACAATTCGACTGCAGGTGACAAAGATTCTGTGATGGAGACGACTTCCCCCGACGAGAAGATAGTGCAGCCAGATTATCAATCTAGGGTTCCAGATTATGTGCGAAACCCATCAAAGTACACCGTGTACACATTCGATGAAGGTGAGGTAGATGAAGAATCCAACAGGAAAGCATACAGTGAGTTTCTCAACATGATTAAGAGCCGAGATGAGCCTCTTGCAGAGCCTCTGGTTGAGCTTCCAAAATCAGTGGCTTTTGTACCAAAGAAAAAACCAATGGCTGAAAGCAAAGTAGATAATGTAGACAAGGGTTGTGCGGGAAGAAGAGGTGCAATAGCTATCGTAGACGCCATAGAAGAAGACACCTCAGTTTCTGCCATGGAAGAAGATGAACATGAAACAGCTCTAAATGCCAGTACAAGACCCGGCCGTCAGTATCGAGCCAGAGCCAAGGAAGATCAAGAGGAATGAAATGTGGAATTTCATCAAACTCGCCTTGCCAGTTTGCCGCGTTTTCTTTATGTTACTTGAATTTAGCAGACTGACTGACAGAAATCAAAAGTATTGGGACTTCATGATGTTACTTCTTTCAATCCAATAATGATGATTCAGTTGTGGGGTAATATTAAGTCACACGCGTCTTTTACATACGTCAAAGGTCGCAGCGTCAATCTGCTTAGCTTTTAACGCTATGGATTAGACAAATGCAAGTTCTACAAATCACCAACAGATATTAATATCTTTTACCATACAAATTAATTATATGCTAAAGACATAATTACAGGGTTCAAAAAGGGACAACAATGCGCAAATACTAATTGTACGGTGCGGAAGAATGCTCAAGTCCCTAAAACAACAATAAAGGGTTCCACTTGGGAGAGAGTTCTGCTATGTACTCCCCAAAATAGAGTGACCAAAAAATATGTTACCCTTAGCCTTACTCTTATCCTACACCAAAACATGTTACCGATATGCGTACTGATTTTTCTACTCCTTGCTAGTACAAGCGTTTTCTACAATTTACTGCCCCACAGTAGCAAGTAAGCTTTTTCACCTTTCCGTCCGGCCCATGAACGCTATCAAGCGTATATCCATAGTCGTAAGTCAGCTCCTACAATTGCGACACGAGAATGTTTCAAGCTTTTTTTTGGGTATAAAGAGCATGTTTGAGTGAGTCACACACATGAGTTTCTCACCTGCAGTGGTGGAATGTTGTCAGCTGCAAAAAGAACCACACGGGCAAGCTTTATGTCCCGGTGAGAACTCAAGACGCACTGAACAAATAAGTTCGGTTCACAGCTGTGATTTATGAACCTAGCAAAGTTCCCTACTGAACCAGCATCGATGCAAAACTCTGGTTCATTGCTCTGACTGATACTATTATCCGTTGGTATAGCTACATCCCTTAGTCTTCTCTGCTGGCAAGAAAGAACAAGATATTCCTCAAAAAAGAAAAAAGGACCGATTCAACAATGATTACACAACGAAATAACTCTGTGTTACCTGTCTTCCATCAAGACCTTGTATTGTCTGTTGGCAGTCAATCTCAAATATGTAGTCGTTGTCAGAAATATTATCCACATCGTCAGTTCTTCTGAGGACTCCGATGTATTCACATACTGGTGACCCAGCTGGTATGAAGTCCCATGATCTAACTGCCCAACCTTTCTTTGGAGAACGAAAGACCTATTTGACGAAATTACAGATCAACAAACCAAAGGGAGAAAATCAGGCTTCAGATTGTAATTTGTCTGCTAGACATAATAAATCTCAGATTCCAAAGGACATCAAAAACGACAAAACACTGGATTTTGCACTTTCTTAAGAATGATTATAATGAAATCCAATTCAAATGCAGTTTGGTTTTTTCTCCCTACCTAACAAAATCCAATTTTAATTAATTATCACGGTCTTGTTTTAATTTTAGTAACTCTTAACTAAAACATACCTCCAGATGAAATCTTAGTGGCTTCTGAGAGGTCCTGTTGACACATTCAGGCCCACACCCGCAGTTTGGACCACATTCAAATACAACGTCTTGAGGCTCAATTAACCTGAAAAGGAAAAAATAGAGAAATCAATGTTCAATTGTAACCATTTACCGCAACACTACACCAAGAGCCTTGCTAGTCAGTGACTCACTGCTCACGGAAAAAAAGTATAAGAATGAAGTAACAATCGCACTATCGCAGTATTTACTCTCAAAACATTACGCATAGGTCATACAAATTAATGAACAACGACTCCACAAGGAATTTTACCTGCCATCATTAAGGTCGACATATGGAAAGTTTCCCCCATTAAGCCTAGCACATGCACATTTGTTTGGGTCATTGCAGCTGCCTCGACAGCTACACCCAGTTGAGCTCTTTGGAATTTTGACATTGGGCTCAATCTTCAAAGAATTGATATATGTGAACCCTGAGAGTTGAAAAGAGGGCAATTCAGCTCGTGTAATATCATCAATTAACTAATGAAACTGTTACTGTCAAGCTTTGCTTCAACTTGCCTGATGGGAAAACTGGTGGGTCATCCACACGATTAGTGGCTGGAATGCGCTTAGGTTCTATCCCTTTAGAGATGTCCTCACATACCAGGCTTCACAAAAACACTGGCGTTAATTGATGTCAAAATGCAATTAATTGTATTATATTAAATGGATGAGAGTTAAACAGATACCCCTGAATCTCTGAGGTAGACGTTGGTATGCGCCCATACGCAAAGTTGACCTGCAATGACAATAAACAAAAGTAGAGTAAAACACATGGAAAAGATCCATATGTCTGGTACACAGACCAACAATGTGATAAGAAAAAAAAAATGCTTAAGAATACAAAGCAAGTCTAAAAAGGAAGAAAATGCAAGAAAAAGTTTGATTCTTGAGCTGGTCAAATTAATACTGCAAATGTTGGAAGTGTCCGAAACTATAATATTGTCTTGATGGAATGATATCGCATAAACTGAATACAATTTTGTTTTTTACCAGGATGATAAACCATATTCAGATGATAAACAAATGGAAATATCAAATACTAGTTTTAAAGGGACTTATTTAGTTCGTAAGTTGTCTTTTATTGTTCATAACATATAGGAACTGTGTGGACTTGAAGCAACTTATCTACACAATGTCGCGAAAGACATCCACACTAAGTACTTAGAATACAGAATGATATATTAAATAGCGGCTATCATAAATCATAGCACAAGAGAACGGACAGACCTGATTAGTAGTTAGTTCTGGTTGCCCCTCCAATCGTTTCAATTGATACTTATAGACCGTAAATCCTGAAACGCCCTTTTCTGCCCAGTATTTTACAACCTATGGAATCGGACCAGAGTCACACCCGTCACCAATGAATAAGGAAAACCATAAGAGCTTTGAGATAATATTACATATAAAAGGGGCACAAGACCAATAATAAAGGAATATACGCACGAGTACCTGGTACAATCCATCATAAGTGTATACTCTTTTGCTATAGCTACTTTTGCAATCATGACCACGAGTAACTCTGACAGGCACCTTATGTTCTAAGCAATTCTGTAAAAGAAGTAAGTAAAACATAAGTTCCATGTGAAAGACCGTGGGTGCATGAGAGGCATTCTTAAACGATAAGAAGATAGATTGCATTCTTAATAAGAAGATTAGAAAGAAAACAGACCTTCAGTCCCATATTCCCTCGTACTAACTCTTGATCCTTAATCTGGCGTTTATTACCAGTTAAGTTATGCCCTCCCTGACCAGTGTAAGTGACCACATCTGCATTGTCTAGATCATCCTCATACTGGCCCGACATAACAATAGAAACAGCGAGCGGAAACTGGTAATCACTATACTCCTGTAGTGGAAAGAAAACAGTGAAACCGATGAATTAAAAAGATATTGTAATACATAAACATATACGAAAAGGTAAGTTGAATTACTTTTTGGTATTCGAGTCCCATAAAATCGATGCCATTTAGCCAATGGCTATGGAATCCTACGGCAACCATTTCGGCTCTTGAAAAAAATCGGTGGCCAACGTCAATACCTGCAACCAGTGTGATCAGAATATCATATTAAAACTCTGAACAATAGTTTTAACACCAAATATATGGTGACTTGGAAGTAAAATTTGGGAAAAGAAACAACGTCGCAAAAGCACAATCACCAACCAACCTGGAAGGTCACCTATCCTTTTTCTTGAATACAATACCGCATTGGCTTTTCTCACCTGTAAAATTATCTTATAAGCTTTAGGTCTACTACATACATCGAAGATTACAGAATCGATAAACCATCATTTTGGCAAGAAACATGAAATGTAAGACGTTGAATGGATATCATCAACAAACTGACATCAAAAGATTACAGACCAGAAAGAATGTAATTACTTGCCTCAGTTATCCCCTTCAAGTCAGGTCTGCTCAACTTAGCCTAAGAAACAGTGGATCAAACACATCAAAAACAATTTTCGGAGACAAAATAAAAGCAGAAAATAAAAAAGTGGAAAACCCCACAAACCTGGACCATAAGGAGATATTGCTTGTTGAAAAACCTCAGATTCCTCCTCACTTTGAGGTGAGCGTTCTCGTCCACGCCATTCCCATTCCCATAAAAATTCAATTTTTGGTTATTTCCTTTCTGCATTGTGGTTAGAGTTTTAAGGCTGCTTAGTTTGTTGGGGCTCACATGGAGTGCCTCCCCTTCATCTTCACAAAGCTCAGTGCTTTTCTCGCTGAGAAGCTTCATCCTTTCGCGTGCTAAGCGTTCCTTCTCGTCTAGATCTTTTTGTCTCAGCTGCTGAACTCGAGAGCTCGACCGTCGCTCCTTTCGGTCGGGAGTCTTTGCTCGTTTCCTTTTTCCTGCCATCGTAGGTAGCTCCCTGTAAATCACAAATCCGACACATTAGGGTTCCAAATCGAGACATGCAATGACAAGGAGGAGCTGGCAAATCTGGAGATGAAAAAAGAAACGGACCGCGAAATTGTTGAGCGGTGGGAGACTGGTGAGCAGCGCGTGACGGAAGCTGGTTAAGACAAGACACAAGAGATACACTTTTTTGTCTTTTTTTTTTTCTCTCTCGCGGAGTAAAATGAATCTGGACAAGAAATATCCGCTCTCTTTTCCCGGTGTTTCCAAACCTTTTTGATTTCCCTCCTAAACAAAATAGATTTTGTTGGAACTCGGAAGAATGTAATAAATGGCCTCCAACTGGTTTGCTTTGTTGGGCTTTAAAGGCCCATTCTATTAACTATGAAATGATGAAAACAAATGTTGAAATCAAATCATCGACTTTTCCTGATAAATCAAAATATCTATCACTCATGTTGAGAAATTGAAAACAGGAAAACAGACCTAATCTATAATTTTTTATAATCCATGATAATTGTCTTCCATCAAATTGAATAAAGAGGATCTAGTTTGCAATGGAGTTCCATCTTTAAGATTTAAGTAATTTGTGAAGTAAAAACTAAATCGTTGGTTATAACTTATCAGTAATTGACTTTTGCTAACCCATATTCTGAATATGTTGATTAAAAAATCAAATTTTGATATAAAATTAATTAAAAATAATAATATCAATCCAATTCAAAAATCGGAAATTTTTTAATGAAATTTAAAATTAAGTATTTATGATATTAGATAATATTGTATCAGAACTAAAATTTGATTATTGAGTTTATTTTTGAAATTAATTAATATTTTATTGGTTACTTAATTTGTGGGTGATGATGGGATGATTTTAAGGATTTTCAAAGAGGTTTGGTAGTTTTAACACTAGAGGTTTTGATCAATTTGAATATTTTGGATAGTTCTAGTTTGAGTAGTTTTATCCGGTTTTGGAATAATTTATATACTATTAAATACTTTTAAATATTATTGTATAATGTTTTGGATTTTTGTATGATTTAAGATAATGAGTTTTGATTGATTTAGACTAAACCTGGCCCGGAAAATAGAGATAATTCAAAGAGAGATTTATAAACTTAATACCAAAAATCTAAAAGAATCCAATCTACCAAAAAAAAAAAATATATAAAAATCCAAAATATTGATCTAAATCGGAATGGACACCAAAACGCCTACGCCTACTAGTGTGCTAGCGAATGTGTGATGAGGAAAAGAGATTGACCAGCGGCGGTCTTTACGTTGACTTTTTCATAGCGATCGCGAAACACAATTTCCTAAAGGCTAGCCCAGTCTGTGCATTTTTTTAAACCAAAAGAGAAAAAAATAAAACAAAAATAGTAAAAGACTTTTGTAAAAAAGGAAAGATCGGTTCGGTTCGGTTATGGGGGAGAAACAAAAAAGGGGAAACCGAAGGCAGAGTGGTCCATAGGGGGCGAAGCAGCAGGGTGTTTGACGGCTACATAACGGAGTCCCAAAAATCCTCTTTTGCCTTATCTTCCTCCTAAACCAAACTCTCTCTCTCGCTCTCTCTTCTTCTCTTCTCTGCGGCCGTTTGAGTCTCTGTGTCCAGGTATACTCCCTCCCCTTTGCTTCCTCTGCTTCTAGGGTTTTCATCAATCCCCTTCTTCTCCAATTTATTCCACTTTATCGCATTTTCCTTACTCCCCATCCCTGGTTGTGTGTATATATCTTCTTACCTCGATCTTCGCTCTCTCCTTCTGGGTTTTGTGTCAGATAGACCAAGAGATTGAATACACTCACCCAATCGATCATCGATAACCATTAGGCGCCGCTCTCTTCTTGTTCAGCCGTAAAGGTCACTACTTTTTTTTGTTATTTAATTCGATTCTTGAATCAGATGTTGATGCTTCATTGTTTTCTATTCTGGACTCTCTTGTTACACTGTTGTGTAAATTTCAGTCGCTTGTTACAAATTAAGTTTCTCTGTGGACTTGTCAGAATGGCAGCTGATCAGAGGAGGAAGCGGATGAACAGTGCCAATGTTATTGGTTTCAGTTCCAGGGAGCATTACAGAGCCAAAAGGAAAAAGATTGCTTCACCAGATGGTGCTTTGCGTTCGGGAGATCACATCACTCTTGAATGGGACCGCAACCGAAGTAAAGTGGTCTCTAAGAAGGAACAAGTCGGCCTTAGTTTAAGACATCTTCGCGAGTTTGCTGATTATGTTCCGCCTAGGCGGAGTCTCTTGGGACAAGTATTCCCCGTCCCTCCTGAAACTTTCCAGCTTGAAAATCTGTCAGAGGTGCTTTCTAGTGAGGTAAATAATACAGTGAATGCCTTGCCTACCATCTGCTTACACCTTTGAGATATTCAAGTTTTCACCTTTTATTTCCACCAGGTATGGCGGGGTTGTCTATCTGATGGAGAACGAAATTATCTGCAGCAATTCCTCCCTGAGGGAGTTGATGTGGAGCAAGTTGTACAGCAATTGCTTGATGGGGAGAATTTTCATTTTGGAAATCCTTTTCTCGATTGGTTAGTGACACTTGGATCCGTATAATGAAATCTGTAAACTGATTGCTAAACCAACCAAGGCAGAGTGCCTTGGCGTGAAATAATGTCGAGTTCCATGATATGCCTTCATATCTTAAATGTGATGATGTTTTAGTTTATGCTCTGGAAATTCGACTCCGTTTTAATGCAAGTTGTGGTTTCAGGGGAACATCTGTCTGCTCCAGCAAAGCTCATCCAGATCAAATTGTCACCCAGGAGGAATGTCTGAGGGCTGGTAAAAGGAGATATTATGCGGATCTAGAGAAATACCATAATGAGTATGTGCAGTTTTCTCTATTCAGATTATAGTAGCACTTGCAATATATTGCCACATGATTGTAACTCCTATTTCCATTGTTTCCGGTAGTATTATAGATTATTTGCAGATGTTGAAGGAGAAATGGGAAAGCTGCAAAGATCCAGAGAAGGTTGCTGTTAAGAAGATGTGGGGGTCAGTGCTTTGAAATTTTCTATTTAAAAGGAGAACTGTTAGCGTGTAATGTAATCAGTCGGATACATTAAAAAATGTGTAGCTTGGAGAAGAACAGATGCTATAGTATGAGCATTAGAGGAGACGTATTATGTTTAGTTTTGAGTTTAGTACTTATGATCCACCGACTGTCTGTTGCTTACATTGATTTCTTCAGGAGATCAAGAGAAGGCAATGCACATGTAAACGGTAGCTACCAGGATCTAACTGCTGTCTCGGAGTCTAGTTCCTGGAATGCTGATGATAAACCATGCAATAGTGATAGGACTGGAGAGGTTCGGAGAAGGTGCTGAAACTTACTCTTTCACATGTATATGCAATTGCTTGTTAGTACTCTTTCTTTATTTCAAACCTGCATACTAAAGTTTCCAGTCCATTTTAGGCCCAAGAGTTCTGCTGTAGTGAAAGAATCTCAAAGTCCCTTGATTGCTCAAGAGAATGTTGTAAACGTGGGCGTGAAAGCTGGAAAAAAGGATAAGCTACCGAAACATAGCATTCAGCAAACTGATGGTGCTAAATACATGTCCTACCTTAAGGTTGGTTATTCTTCTGCATTTCGTACTTCATTTAGTTCATCCGCATGCTGCCATATGGATCCATAGTTATCACCATCGTCAAGCAACAGTAAACTGGCTCTCCCAAATTTATTAGTTTGAAAATTATTAGAATTTTCTGATTTCCATGATAGAGCTCCACGATAAGAAGGACCTTAAATCGGAGATGTTTAGAAAGTAAAAATTGTCAGCCTATATCAGCTGAATGTGCAGTCGCCGTTCATATAACAGATATGCTTATTGATCAAGCATTTAACTGCATTTTATATATTCAGATAAGCAAGAAGCAGCATCAGATTGTCACAAGCATGAAGCAGTCTGGTAAAAGCATTCAGTCGAGAGCACTTAATAGAATCTTGGGTAACATCAACAATTTGGATGTTCAACCATATGGAGTGTTTGTGGAAGAAGAAGAGAAGAAACTGAACGCTCACTGGTCAGTGTTACCTGTGAAACAAGCGGCTTCCTTCATCAGGCCTTTAATTCTGCTTTTTTTTAAACTCATTTGTGTCATGCAGGCTGCAACTGGTTAAAGATCTTCCTGCAGCGTATGCAATATGGAAAAAGCTACAGTTACAGAAACGAGATGTAGTCAATTCTTTGGAAAGAGAACTGAAGGACAAACTCAATCCATGGATGGAGGTTTGTTTTCTCCAGAAATACGTACTATATATTGTTTCTGCATTCCCATGTTATTGACGATTTTCTTTGGTATAGGATAAACAACCTGTAGAAAACCCTCTGCAGAAGCATGATGTTCAATTAGACTTGAGGAATGACGATCGAGAAAGTTTCGAACCATATCAGAGTGGTGATTTAGCACCGGAGGTTCAGGAAACAGGAAGTTTCGGTCAAGTTTCTGCCAGGAATCAATCCCTTTCAAAGGAGTCATCATCTTACAGTGACGAAATCACAGATTCAGGTCGCTGTTTGCAAGTTGGTAAATACCCCTCACAGGTTTCTTCACCAGATTGTGACAATAGCATCAATCTGGAGAATATTGGAGAAAAACGATACTCTTCACCTAGCGGATGTCATGATGGCCTTAATCCAAAGGATTTTGAAGCAAATGATTATTCCAGTTCCAGAAATGACCAGTCTCTCCCACAGGCTCCAATTCATAGTGGGCCTCATACTTCAGATCTCGAAGATACGAATCCTGTAAGCAAAAACTGTGGGCCAGAACTAGAGAATGCTTCATCAGACGAGAGGATTCCTAGTATTAGTGCAAGCCATGGAGATGAGTTGCAGTTTTGTTCTGGTAGGGATGCGTGGCAGCCAATGGGAGGGATTAGGCAGTCCTACATTGGCCGTCAAGCTTACACCCCCAGTGGTGGATTGTCAATCATACACCATCCTGCAGGTGGTGAAGAAGAGAAAAACTGTTTCATAGACCTTGAATCCGACATGCCTGAAGAAGTTGATAGAAGGAAGATGTTGGAGCGGAGAGCGAACAACAGTTTTGGTTCTTTCCCTAACAACGATCAAAATGAACTGCTCCAGTCTTTGTTTAAAGGCCAAGGCGTGGCATCTCGCACCTCTGAGCAGCTTCAGTCTCTTATTAAAGTCCCGCTTAACGAGGAGCATAAACAAATTATGCCCATTGGTTTTCAGCAGGAAGGAAGTAACAATCTGATGGAGGGCAGCCAATTCTCTGGTCAGTTCCAGGATCAGATGACAGCACCACAAGCACTGTCTTTGGACCAGTCAAGACATGTTGACATCTATGGCCAAGGAAGCATGCCAGACAACATTTACTGCGATGGACGTGGATTCTTGATGCAGCGTCCGGACTGGAACTCCAGTGTTGCTCAGATTGGAGTCACCACACAGCCCCTGTTGAACACTGGCCCTTTGTTAAATCAAAACTGGCAATTTAAGAGCATGTGGGCAAACACAAACGGTGGCGGATGTGCAAGCCAAAGCAGTCATACCGGGACCGAGAGAGATCTGAACCTTCTCAGAGTTTCTACCAACGCGGAGCAGATCATTCATAGGGGAAGTAGTTCAGATCAAAGCTTATTTTCTGTTCTCTCTCAGTGCAGTCAGCTTCGCCGTTCCAAATCTGCTTTTGAGCCCGAAAGCTCGAGTGCTCAAGTGGTTGCATCCGGTAACTATGAGATGCTTATGGGGGGAGGCACAACTCAGGTAGGCAGCAATCTAGGTCAGCCAACGAATCCGCTTGATTTCTTAAGCGGTAGCAACCCGGCAACATCTTTGATGCCAGATGATGTAGCATGGATGAACCAGAATCGCCAGAACTCTGCTCTACATGACCCACTAGGCAAGCTATATCCAAGGTCATGGAATCCGTAACCATGTTTGTGAAGTTTTGCATTTGCTGAAAACGCACCAGGTCATCTTATATACAAACCCATCATGGGTTTCTTAGTTTTCCATTTATTTAATCTATGCCTGTACATAGAAAGATACAGAGGAACTTTTGTTTTGTACATATTTAGGTTTTGAGATATGGGCTAGGAAAGAAATGAGGATACTCCAGCTACCTTTTCATTTGAATTTTTTATCTTGTCTTCTCACTTTCTCCCGCAAGTTAATGGTGTTTGATTCCCCGTTCGCATAAATATGTTGGACAGTACCAATGTCTTTTTGTTTTTGTTTTTTCCCCACATCTACCTATAACTCTACTTTCATGTTTCACATGAGGTTCAATTCAAAGCATCGTTATACAAACAAAAAAGAAAACACTCAGGACCGTACGTACGTTTACGGCCAATTCAAAACATAAACTTCGATGTTTAATGGAATGGTCGGACACTGAACCAGAAGATTAGGATCTCTTCAACTTTACGACCAACGGTCTTGCCATTCTCACAGATGTACCTCAACGAGACTTGAAGAGAGGCTAATCTTCTGGTTCAGTGTCCGACCCTAGTCCGTTACTCATCGAAGTTTATGTTTTCTAACTATTGAACACAAACAGTAGCATGTACTTTAACATATACTTTTTTGGTTTGAATTTAACAATCATTTCAAAAAAAAAAATTGTGTTGGCATGAGAAAACACTACACGTTTTTTCTCTTTATTAAAGAATCCGGTTAGCTGGTCCCTCGGATTTAAAAACATTGGTTAGTAAAAACCGAAAGTATTGTTTCGTTTTAGTCAGAGTGAGTTTATGGATAAACATAGGAATAAAATTGAAATAAAGAAACAGTTGTAAAATTCGTTTTTGTAATAAAGATGGAAATAACTAACCAACTCGGAAATGGAGAGGAAAATTAAGTAGAGATGTGAGAGGAGGAGACGGAACAAAAGAACATCCCCTCCGAGAAGAATGGTGAAGCCACAAAATGAACACCTAGCTTTTTACAGAAAAACTATGAAGCTTCTTGTTTTGTTTTTCTTTCTCTGATTCCTAGAAGTTACCATTTCAAAGGCATCTACAAGTTTTTTGTTTTGTTTATAAGAAATAAACATAAGATTCAGATGGGGAAGAAGAAAAAAGAGGTGATCAGGTTGGAGAGAGAAGCTGTGATCCCAATCCTAAAACACAAGCTCACCACTGCCTTGTCCCTTCACTTCGGTCTCTTTTTCTTACATTTCATTGTTTCTATCTTATAACATTTCTCTGTTTCTGCTCTTTATAAAATTCTACATTTGATAATCATACTCCAGCTGATATATGTGAGAGAGACGAGTTCCTGAGATTCTGCCAGAGAGTGGAATACACCATTAGAGCTTGGTACCACCTTCACTTTGAGGATCTTATGGTATATATATATCACCAACCCATATTAACTTATCCAGTCTTTCTTGGAAATCATTTTCACGTGAAAAGGTGATTGTGTTTGTAGCAACTATATTCACTCTTTGAGCCCATTCGTGGCGCCCACAGGCTTCATCAACAGAATTTATCTCCTCATGAAATTGATGCTCTTGAACACCAATTTCTTCTTCATTTATTCCAGGTTTTATCTTTATTTCCATTCCATTTTCTTCCCCTAACTAAAACTTGAACGATGAAATGAACCCAAAAAACTCCAACAAGGTCATGGAGAAGAGCAACTTCAAAGTGATAACTAATGAAGAAATACAAGTTGCTCTCTCTGCTCAGTATCGTCTTAATCTCCCTATTGTTGTTAATGAAACTAAGGTCTGTACCTATACGATGACATTTTTCAGCAAGTATTTTTGGCAATGGACACCTTTAATGCTTGCTAATATGGATCCTTGGATGTAGCTTGATACAAGGTTGTTGACAAGATTCTTCTCCAAGTTTCCTCGTGATGATCTTCCTCATTTCGCTAATAAGGTAACTGCTTTCTAATAATTCTCAATCCAACACATTGCTTTCCTCTGACTAACACATAATGATCTGATGTATGTCTTTGCCCCTTAAGTACATAATATTCAGACGTGGGTTTGGAATAGATCATATGAAAGCTTATTTCTTCCTAGCGAAAGTGAATACAATTCTTGTCCGTACTTGGAAGTTTCTACTCACCATCACATGGTGAGCTACTTGGCTCTGTTGTTTTTGTGTATATGTATAATACAAAGCTATCAAACTACAAAACTTATACTCAGAAAACCCCTGTTGCAGTTTAAAAAGACTAATATATGGGAAGAAGAAGGAATCAGGGCTATCAGAACAAATTGATATTAGCATTGAAACAGAGAAGGATAGTTTATACATCGAAAGAATACGCATAGAAAAGCTGAAGCTCAGGTTTTTCAACTAAGTCTTTTTTCTTTCCTAAAGGCTTATTTGCTACAAATTATATCATTGACTTGTCTCTCTATTTCGTTTTATTACTGATTCAGTCTCTCCAACATGATGAAAAAGATAACCATCCAAGAGCCTACCTTTGAGAGAATCATCGTAGTATACAGGTACAAACGTAGCTTAATAGTGGGATCTTTATAGGGATGTGAGGTTAATTCTCATTTTGGTTTTGGATTCACACACATACAGGAGAGTTTCAGGGAAGAGAGAATCAGAAAGGAACATATATGTTAAACACTTCAAGAGCATTCCTATGGCTGATATGGAAATTGTGCTCGTAAGCATCTGTTAACCAACACTTGGCGCTCAAATGTATCTTGCTAATTTTAATTTAACTGATTGCTCATAACGACACAGCCAGAGAAAAAAAATCCAGGTCTTACGCCGCTGGACTGGGTCAAGTTTCTTGTCTCTGCTGCCATTGGACTGGTCAGTTCTGCTACATTATTCTGAAGACTTAATTGGACAGTGAAAAACATGTGCTTTATCAAACTCTGATTTTACAGGTCACAGTGGTAAGTTCAGTGAGCCTGAAGAAAACTGACATCAGAGTCATTGCTGCCATACTTAGCACGGTCGTGGCATACTGCGTTAAAACATACTTCACGTAATCTACACTCGCAAATCAGACAACAACCTTCACTTTGTTCGAAATTAATCATTAATTATCTCAGTCTCTTCCCCTGAATGAAATGTAGGTTTCAGAGAAACTTGGTGGATTACCAGAGCCTTATTACAAGATCTGTGTATGATAAGCAACTAGACAGTGGAAGAGGCACTCTGCTTCACTTGTGTGATGAAGTCATACAACAAGAGGTGCTAATTAATAATCCATTTCTTACTTTTGTCATGTATATGTGTGTTTTGCTAACAAACTGATCTATCGCAGGTTAAAGAGGTCATCATTTCATTCTATATGCTGATAAAGCAAGGTCGTCCCACGAGCAAGGAGGAACTTGACATGCAATGTGAAGCATTCATCAAAGAAGAGTTCAACGAAAGTTGTAATTTCGATGTGGACGATGCTGTCACGAAGCTTGAGAAGCTTGGACTCGTCTCTCGTGTGAGCCCCTTCATCTCTCTTTTATAATCTGATGATTTTGGCTCTATATGTATATTCCATAAGTAAACTAATATCTTGAAAATGGAAAGGGCTGGTCAGGATCCGGAAGACAAGTATAGATGCGTGAATATGAAGGAAGCAAACGAGATCATGGGAACAACGACTGAAGAGATGGTACTCAGGGCAAGAAGAGGTGTTGAATATGAAGATGAAGAGCCAGCAGACAATGAGCCTCAAATTAGTCCTGAAGATGAACTCACCGCAAAGGAAGAACGTTTCCAATCTAAATTAGACGAGTTCGAGACCTTATGGATGTAAACAAAGATTGTATGTCAATCAAGACCCATAAATTTTAAAATGTATTAATAGAAAGACAGACAAATAAATTGAAAGGACCCCATCAACAGCGATCGAATCCATACATTTCACATTTCACACTAAATGAATTCTTCCATAATTATTGCATTACATATATTATATATTAAATTGAAAAAAAACATAAGACACGTACGATGATAGAAAATATGTGTAGGTAGGTAGGCAAATAGGAAGAGAGCTTTTGTTCAAACAGGAACGCTGTGCAAGACGACTGTCTCTACGGTGAGACCTGGTCCGAACCCAAATAAGACGCCCCACTCCAACCCTTCTCCTGTTGTGGCCACACCATCTTTCGCGGACTTCCTCCTCATCTCGTCCAATATGAAAAGGACGCAGGCGCTCGACATGTTTCCGTACTCGCTCAAGACGTGACGTGTGGCCCTCATCTTCTCTGCCTTGAGTGCTAGCTTTTTCTCAACCTCGTCAAGGATCGCTGGACCACCAGGGTGGGCTATCCAGAAGAGGGAGTTCCAGTCGCTTATCCCGAGCGGTTTAAACGCTTCGTCTAGACTCTTCTCTATGTTCTTCGAGATGAGCCCGGGGACGTCCTTCAGGAGATGGAAGGTGAGTCCCACTTCCCTCAAGTGTCCATCTATGGCTCCGTCCGAGTCTGGGAGGATGGTCTGCGCGGCAGACACCATTTCAAAGATTGGTTTCTCTCCCACGGAGATATCAGGGTCCGAACCGACAATCAGTGCGGCGGCGCCGTCACTGAACAGGGCCTGTCCGACGAGGGAGTCGAGATGGGTGTCAGAGGGGCCACGGAAGGTGACGGCTGTGATCTCGGAGCAGACTACGAGGACACGTGCGCCACGGTTGTTCTCAGCGAGATCCTTGGCGAGACGGAGGACAGTGCCGCCGGCGAAGCAGCCTTGCTGGTACATCATGAGACGCTTGACGGAAGGGCGAAGGCCAAGGAGCTTGGTGAGCTGGTAGTCGGCACCAGGCATGTCAACTCCAGAGGTTGTGCAGAAGACGACGTGGGTGATCTTGGACTTGGGCTGTCCCCATTCCTTGATGGCCTTCACAGCCGCCTCTTTGCCTAGCTTAGGGACTTCAACCACCACGATGTCCTGTCGAGCGTCGAGAGAAGGAGCCATGTAGGCGCACATGTCTGGGTTTTCCTTTAGAAACTCTTCCGTCAGGTGCATGTGCCGTTTCCTTATCGTCGACTTGTCGCCTGTTATAGCAGTGGTTGTTAACTAAGAATGCGAATATATTTGAAATGGAGAAATACAAATTAGGGTTTGTTAAGACATACACATGCGCTTGAACTTCTCCTTGAGGTCGGTCATGTGCTCGCTGTTGGTGATGCGGAAGTAGTAGTCGGGATACTCCGCTTGGAGCACATGGTTCGCAGGGTTGGCCGTGCCTATCGCCAAGATGCCTGCGGGTCCATCTGCTCTCTGTGCCTTTCTAATCTCATCCAATGAAGTCGGCGTACCCATCACCATATTTTACCAACTTGGTTTTAGTTGAGCTTGATCGATGTGTGACTTAGTGTATTATGCAAGTTATGTGTGAATTTAGAAAGCATGCGGTGAGTGAGAGATTTTATAACAAGATGACAAAGGAGGAGAAAGAGAGAAGGGAGTGTGGTAGGTTGGATGGACGGGCAGATGAGGTATTACGTGTCTATGTGTTAGCTCCCTTTTATGTGGTTCTCCTTCTTGCTTCCCTTTTATTTCGTTACTTACCAAGAAAATTGAATGGTGGGTTTTATTGATTTTATTACGTATATTCGTAACAACAACTCATATTAATTTCTATGTTCGTATTTATTATATATTCGAATTTCGATGTATGCATAAAAAGATATACGTACGTATATAGCTGGTCAGCTACTAGTTTAGTTTTATAGTTTCTCCACCATACAGCATACTTACCACAACCTAAACGTGCATACTTAACTACATCATTGGCGTCTACTAATCTGATTTTCCTTCTTCGTTTACCTTATCATCCTATAACTAACTAACTAACTAGATAATAAGCGTCTTAAATTAGGTACGTCTCGTTTTCTCTCTCCCATCCGATCATAATGAATCAATGATATTTGAATCTGCTATTTCCTCGCCTTCCAAACAACGCAAGATGCATTTCTTTTTCTTTTTTCTTTTCATTAATTATGCATATGACATCGTTGTGTAGTATTCACTCTATTGTAATATCGGCCACAAACATGGTTTATGAACTATTTACCAAAAAGGAAAACATGATTCATGTTTTGGATACCTTTTTATTGGAGAAAATAATAACCATCGGTCCATAATGGAAGGTGGACCCTGGAACTCGACTCGTTCTGCTGACCATATGGGGTTATGTATCATATTACGGGCGGGGGGCAATATAAGCAAGAAATAGCCTGAGCGTTTTTTCTTTAATGGTAAGTACGCACTGCAAAGCGCGTGTTATACTCGGCCAAAAGTCCATCCGCCAAAAGCTAGTGCTCACCGAAAACTCGCTGTGCCTGCCTTAACGAGGGTCGACCCATGCCCGTGTTTTTTTTCTTTCCATATCAATCAATTGTGTAATATATTTCATTTTTTATAATATATATTTTTCTGTAATTATTTACCGATGCAAACGATGGTATTTAATTGCACCAGGAAAACCATGGTATATGAGCGTGTCGACTTGCGACACATTTCTAGCTCACACGCGAGCGTCTGTGTTATAATCTAGGTATTACAAATTGTAGAAACACTTAACCTTTAAATTGGTTCCATAACAAAAAAAAAAAAAAAACAAAACATAGAAGCAAATTAATTCGGTACTCTATTGATAGCTCTGTTTATAAGCATTGATTTCAATTAATAGGGATAACGAACATGAAATCATTTACAAAAACTGAAACCTAAAAGGAAAAAAACAGAGAGATGGAGTAAGACAATACCAACTATACCAATTAGGGAATTAAAAAAGGCTCGTCTTAAACCGCTTTCAAAATCTTAAAAACGACGTTTATGTAACAAACCTAGATTCAACACTAAAACACAACTACACTAACTATTCAAATTAAGAGAAAGTGGATCACTCTACCAAAATCAACTCCAATATCGGCCAGGACAAACCCAAACCTCACAGCTAAAAACTGGATCACTCTATACCAAAACATACCATCGTCTTTAAGGTTTTTAAGTAATTTTTAATTAATATTTTAAAAGTTATGTAATATAGTTTGGGTTTACTCTCCTCTGATCTTCTTTAGTTAGCCTTTTTGGTTGTAATAGATTTTGGAGATAATTTTCCACTAAGATATATACCTTGTACGTAATATTTCACAACGATTGCTAAAGAAAAAAAAGAAGATTTTGTGAGTCACGTACTTTGGACGGTTCGAGATTATATAATCTCTTGATATGATGTTAGTCCCACGCCTTTTTACGAATGTTTTATTTTTATTTGGGTTAGTAGGTTACTTACCCTTGCATGTTGTATGCTTTTTCTTAATCAATTCCTTTTATGGCCCGATCTCTTTTCATTTCTTTTATATATGGCCGACAAACAATCCATATCCGGAAAACACCGTAGGTTGTCTTATATATGTGGGCCCTAACAATCCCAATCCAATTGAAGCCCGTATTATATTAAAATTAACAAGTAAACTATTTGGGCCTCAAAAGATCAGTTTAGGGCCTGTTAGCCCAAATTAGCATCCTTGAGAAACGGGAAGGATGATTGTCGGCGAGTGCATGACGACGCGAATGCATACCGGCAATTGCTTCCGATGCGGCAAGACTGGCCACTGGATCAGTGATTGCCCTCTCAAAACCGAAGGCGAAGATCCTCCACCGGCGATCTACTGCACTTGCGGCGGCGGTCTCTGCGAAATAAAGGTATCGAATACTCGAGAGAACCCCAAAAGGAAGTTCTACAAGTGCTCATCTCAGAACTGTCGATTCTTCAAGTGGTGTGACAAAGTAACCGATGAAGATATCAGATTCCGTCCTTCCTTCACGATCCCTAATTGTCCCTGCGGTTCCGGACCTTGCCGGAGAGTTGTAGCCGATGCCGGACCTAATGCTGGTCGAGCGTACTTACAATGCGCCATCAAAAAGGTATTCATCAAGGCTTCCTCTCAATCATCATCTATCTAATGAGTTGTACACGTGTTTAAGAAAGTATAGTACTTGTTTTTAGGGTTTCGGGGCTTGTGGATTCTTCAAATGGGAGGATGCTGATGCTGATGCTGATGCTGATGGTGTTGAGATTCCTCCGAGCTGTGATGCAGCCGATGAGATGGATTTCTGGGCGGAAGCTGATCTCGTTTTGAGTGATCTGGAAAGCAGCTTCCAGGCTGCTCGTGTACCGGACAATGCAAACCAAATGGCCAATGAAGGTCAATGCTCTGTTAACAATACAGAGGATGATTCTATATTTGAGAATTTTGATGTCATGTCTGTTTCTGATTTACATTCTGCTGCTGCTGCTACTGCCAACCAAGAAGTTACTGCCAACCAAGAAGCTACTTCAGGTTGGAACACTCTTTCCTCTTTTTTCATCTCTTATACTAATTTTAACTAGGCGTCCCTTTTCTGATCTTGTTGTTGTGATCGAACCTGAAGAGCAATTGATGAAGAGTGTACATGTCGAACAACCAACAAGTTGTGTGGATGAAGCAATGAGTGTTTTGGTCAGAGATGCGGTCTCTAGTGGTTCTGTTATGAAACACGAAACGAAGAACCATGATGATGAGAAGATAGGGGTTTGTGAAGCTGAGTGGTCATTCCCCAACTTGCAGGACCTAATGGAGCAATACAACTCTGAGAAGCTTCGGTTGGAGAGTATTTCAGGGAAACATGTTCAAGTTTTGAGTGCATTTATGAGTTCATACAGTCGACTAAGATTACTTCATGAGAAAACTGGTCATCTCAGGAAGTTGTTACTCGAAACGGAGAATGAGATGGCTTCTTGTGAGGCTGAGACTTTAGAATTGGGAGTAAGTTGCAGGGAAGTCGCTGGAGAAATGGCCGAGTCTCAGAAGAGGATGCAGGAGACGGCAGATAAACTTGGAAAGGAAGTTGAAGTGTTGAAGCAAAAAGAGTTTGTTGATCTCAAGAGAAGAAAAAGCTGAGCTGACATTATTCTGTAATTTTAAGTGTAATCACTGGTTATATTGATCTTAGCTAAGTAATTAATTTAACTTCTTAATTCCAACACCACACTACCGCCGTAGTACCGCGTCAGGATAATTTGGGTAGATTAGTGGATTAATTGATCTGTGGCTGCAAACCTCGTGCCCGTAACTCTCACATACATCACTTTCAGGTTTAGATTAGCCAAAAGCAGACTCCCTTTGTTTTTAACTTTATGTGATTTAAGTATTATGAATCTAACATAATGCGCTCATCACATGGTCATTTGATTAAAAGAGTAATTCGATTTAAATAAGACAAAAAATGTTTGTTTAGGCAATAATTAGAAAAGATGATCAATTATGCTAAGCGTCCAAGAGAATGCCTTTACACGTTGGGCGCACATGCCCTCTTTTTTTTCTTCTACCAAAACAAACACCATTAATTATAGGCCCAAGTCCACAGATAACTAACCAAGTTATTTACATAAAAAAAAGTTCGACATGAGTAAGAGAAGTGCCAGTGGGTCCATATTTGACACTAGAACCATAAGAACAGAACATCCTTCCAACTGGTCTGATTAAAAATTTGGAATATGCAAAAAGTGCTCATTTGTTCGATGAAATTACATATATAACGGTCAAGAGAAGGGCATTGATCGACAAAGAAGATCCAATCTTAGGGTTCTTGACGTGAACCCTAATTCGTATAAGTTTTTTTTTCTATTAATCTTTTTTTATATATGTTTCTATATGTAATCATACTCCACCGTAGACCATGACAATACTGAATGCAGTATTACTTTTGTAAAATAAAAAGGATAGGAGAATAAAATCAAGAGGATTAACGTAAAATGAAAACAAGATTCAATGCATCAAGCTTGAAATAAGAATATAAACTAAACGAGAAAATTTAGAGTAGGTCAAAAGGGGGGAACATAAAATTATAGGACTTGTTTTCTCCAATGAAATTAAGATTAAAGATGAAATTCAAAAGCATAAAAGATTGCTCACATGCAACCCAAATTCCTTTGTTCTCAATAATGCATGTTTGTAACCAAATTTGTTTTAAAATATAGTATTAGAGCAAACGAATTTGAATGGAGTGTTTTGGTCAGAATATATGGAGAAATTGAATTTAGGGAGAGGTTATATAATAGCCAAGCGGACAAACATAAATGATTAAAAACGATAAGGAAATACTAGATAGATGCCTTGGGATTAGAATATAGGAGACGAAGAAAGGGTGTGGCAGTATTCATTGAAGTTGCAGCCTATAAAATTGGGAGCACATGCATTACCCCTATATTGTATTTGAGTTTTGATTATTCTCTAGTTAATTAATACCCACTTTTGGTACACACATTGTGATTATTGTACATGTACACTAATGGGGGAGAATATATAATATAAAAGAGCAAGAAATATACGATCCACACCACCGTCCCTAACGTTGGTCGTGTAGCCAAACATAAATGATCTTTGGTCTTTGGTCTTCCTCTGACACAAAATAAGATCGTACTAGAAAGTCTACTACTTGCTTCCTTTGATACTCATTTCATAATAAGCTCTCTATGAGACTTCAACATATATCGCCATTTCTTTTCATTTGTGTAGGTCAAAAGTCAAGACATGGGTGGTTAGTTTTTCAAGATTAATACACATATAATAGATGCTTAACCAAGGACTTCATCCTCATAATTAAGTCGACTACCTTCCATCATGCGGCCATCATTGCAACCTTTTTTCCCAATTATTAATACCAAACTCATTGCTTTTATGTGTTGTATGATTAATAAGGACATTGTTTACGTTTCGTATGTATATCAAATCATCGCAGTTCATGAACATTCCATCATTTAAATTTGGACCATCACATGCAATAGTATTTGGACTCGTTATACAAAATATATTCTCCGAATTGAATAGTTTATCTATATTACGTTATTTCACTATAAATTTTTTTCTATCAATTGGGACATTAGAATCTAAGGTAACATGCTAATCATGGGTCTTAATTATCGGTTCCTCATCCCTTTATTTTCAGCTTATTATTGTTGATTGAATGACGAGTAAGTGTATCTATCTATCTATCTATTTTTATCTGGCAGATTGTTTTAAGTATTTACTTTTGATGATTTTCTCCTTGTGATTTGTTCACCCTCGTTACTTAAAAATAGACTCGTGTATGGACAAAACAGTCGATCTAGGCATTAGATTTGAGCAGAACCATATGTATACATTTCACTAGTGTAGTTTAACCTTGAGGTATGCATGAAACATGCTACACAAGTGGAAAATGAATCATCGATAATTATATATATCTTTGATTGACTGATAATTGATATATCATGGGCACAATTAACTCAATGCAATGCTATTTTAAAATGATGTTCATATTGGAATAAGATTTTTAATAAAAGAAAATGAAAAGAGAGAGAGAGAGAAAAAGGAAAGGTGCAGCTCTTATATAAAAGGATTGTGGACGGGATACTTTTCCAAGACCAACACACATTCCTTTTCTCTTTGTTCTTCTCCTTCAACAAGAAAAAGAAAGATATACCGAACATTTGTCTATCTTCATAGAGAAATAGGAAGGATGAACACAACATCTTCTAAGAGCAAGAAGAAGCAAGAAGAGGCTGGAACAAGGTTTCTTGGGGTGAGAAGGAGGCCTTGGGGAAGATACGCGGCTGAGATTAGAGACCCAACAACCAAGGAGCGTCACTGGCTTGGCACTTTTGATACGGCCGAGGAAGCTGCCTTGGCGTACGATAGAGCCGCCCGGTCCATGCGTGGCACTCGTGCCCGAACCAATTTCGTCTACTCAGACATGCCTCCTTCATCCTCCGTCACCTCCATTATTTCTCCTGATGATCCGCCTCCTCCTCCAACTCCTGTTGCAGCTCCCCCTTGTTCTAATGATCCTGTCGATTACATGATGATGTTTAACCAATATTCGTCCACAGATTTGCCAATTCTGCAGCCTCACTCTGATCAAGTGGACAGTAGTCACATGTTTGGTGGCTCTCCTTCTTGTTATTCTAACAGCAGCAGCGAGTTGCCTCCTCTGCCGAGTGACTTGTCCAATTCTTGTTACAGCCAACAACCGTGGAGCGTGGACGACTACTCCTCCGCTACCTATTTCGAGG
>KE156112.1:3638-21112 GCA_000411075.1 Sisymbrium irio
CTCGGTACTGACCTACACGAAAGAAATTCTCCATTCTTGCAATCCATCCATGAGGATGTTTACCATCAAAAATCGGCATATCCAACCTTCGCAACAAAGAATCCCTAGTTGGCATAATCGCCGTAATCGCCGTCTGACCTAACATCGTATCACTACGGCCAGGTTCCGAGGAAGAGCCATTTACCTGCATCGGCTGCTTCTCTGGATTCCGGTGTGGCGAAACGGTGTGTTCTTCTACCGGCAATCGCGTCTCCATTAGTCGAGTCAAAGAGGCGATCATGTTATTCATTGACTTCATCGTACGATGCGTCTCCATCGCCTGAATCTCCGACTCTCTACGCCATTTAGAAAGCGAGTCAACGGAATCGGCTAATTGATTCATACGTGTCACTGATTCAGCAATCGCCGCCGTTAACTCCGCCACCGTCTGTTCTCCCACTCGTTCTCCGTTCGTCATCGCGTTTTCCGATCGATCCACGCTCACCGCACCAATTGTTATGAATAAACTACCTTTTTTATTCAATAACCACTCAATACAATGTATTACGCTATCTCCTTTCGAGAATCGCACTCACATACAAAGTATCAATGCTCTCAACTTTACAATCGATAACCTCTTACAATTCCCTCCCCCATCTATTTATACTTTGTTAATATCTGTAACTGCCAAAGACTCTATTTCCACAAGAGTCTTTACTTCAACACTCCTTTTCCTCTCCTTTGATATACACGCCAAGGCATATCAGTTACCCGCTTTTCCAACGTAGTTTACCTGCATATAGAGTATGAAAGCAAGTTTACTACTATATCGAAAACCCTAAATGCAAACGCAATCTGTATAAACAGTCTTCCTCTTTTACCTGGGTTGGTATAACAATGGCTTCATTTCTCAGATGAAGTCGACCATCCCAAGTGACGAGCCCACCAGACGGGTTTCATGGAGCAAATCAAGAAATTTCTCAACAGATTTTTCAATGTTGGTGAAAGACTTCCCATCTGCAGTCATATTGACTATGCAACCATTCATGGCTAGGAGAGACCTCCTGATCTCCTCAAGTGAGGATGAAATCCCTTCCTAGTCTTCATCCACCTTCTTTTCAAGCGCTACGTAAGAATTCAAGGTAACTACAAAAGAGAGATGCTCAACTTTGTTAGTTCTTCGAGTCTTAAAAATGTGAATATAGTTCCTCCTCAGTAAGATCAATACTATAGAGAGAAGAGGATAAACAAGTGGAAACTAAAATGATAACCTTGATATATTTCTGGGAAAATCCCCTCAATAATTGTACAAAGAGACCTCTCACGAGTTATCTCTCTCACTACAAGTGTCACTCTCGCTCTATAACAGAATACTCGATAACCTTCACAAAACAACCATTACAAGTATTTATAACAAACGAGAAAGTCAAAGCAGTCAAAGACTCTAAATCATTCGAGGCTTCTAATTCTCTTCCTTCTTCCAAACACTTCCCGCCTCTTCTCTTTCTTGTATATACTCTCCAAAGCCTATCAACATCCCACTACTGACAAGAGCTTCTCCTAAACCGCTCTCCAACAAGATTTTTCTGAGTGGTGAAGCAGGAGTTCCCAGCATAAGATAATCCAAGAACCCAAGTGCGAGTTGAGTTTGAAAGTCCAAAGGCTTTTCAGACAATAGCCAGTTAACGCACAACATGTTCTTCTTTTTAAGATCACCATCTCGACCAGCAGGATATTTCTCAACGATTCTGACTGGTTTAGAGAATAGCTTTTGAGTTTCAATCTTTGAACTATCTCGAGATGGACTTGCTTCGAACATGTCCAAGTATTCTGCATGTTGAGTCTTGTGTGACATTCAACATTGGTTTATTCAGAGAATCAGTATGTACACGAAGGCGATGAACTGGATCATCATCTCCATAGAACCAGATTCTGGCATTTCTTGGGTGATAATATTTACGGTGGAACTCCTACAATTTTCCCATACCAAGAAATGTATATACTATGCATCAAAAATTATACATATCATCCCACCCGAAATGAACAAACTTATTCAAGCGCATGATGACTTCTATGTCAAGCTACTCAACACTATGGACTTATTCGAGCGCATGGTGAAGAAATGCAGAAATATATGACTTCAGCGACTAAACTAAAAGCGACTAAAATATGCAATCTTGTCCTTGATAGTCTCCTCTAATTAATTATGTCATCAAACGTTATTCTGAAGTCTAATCAGATTATTGTGATTAACTAACTCTATACCCACCAATCATAAAGTCTAACTGCACACATCTTATACAACTTTCAAAATAAAACTCAGAATTTGATTCACACAAGGATCCAAGCTTCCAAAATTGATGGTCTTCTTCTGGTAAAACAAAAGTTAAATCTATAGACCATGTGGTTAGTTAGTCCTTAAGACTCTAATTTCTTACACACAACTTCTATTCAATACCATCTGATTTATGTCAGGATTTGACAGAACATATCAAAACTAATGATTCGTATGTAAAAGGTAATCACTGAGAATACATGGTTCTTGTATAAGTCACATTGCTGCTTACAAAATGAACCAGGAAAATATTATAATAACAGCAATGGACATTATAAGTGTGGAGAGGAACAGAAATGCATTATACTCTCTATAATTATGTCGAATAAAAATTATAGATGTGGCCGACAAAAAGAACAGATAGAAGGAGAAATTTTGAAATAAGCTACTAATACAGGGAGTAGTTCAATAGAATCTCGTTTTTCATGTACATATCGCTTCATTTGACCTCTTCTTTCCGAGTTCTAGAGAGATGAGTGTCGTCGATGCGCCGGGTGAGTATAGAGATCACATAATGTGAAGCACTTGAAGATGCATACTACGAGGTAACTGTCAGCTGAGCAAACTTGGGAAGAGCGCAACCTACCAAACATTATACAAAGATCAAAAAGGTTCAGGTGCTTTCTTTGAAAGAAAACAGACACTATATCATACATAATAAAATATTTAGGAACAAGAGAAGCAAGTGAGCCAACGAAGATCATGTTACCTCCAAAGGCAGCCCTACACCTGAATACCCTAGTAGCAATTGAACCTACAAGAAAAAGCAGTAAGTGAGATGCAGTGAGGTACAGTCAACAGGCAATGAGGAGAAACAAGCAAAGTTCCAGAAACTAGAAGGCAAGGGCAAGAGATAAGATGCGTACCCGACAAGGAAAGAGAGACGCTTTGACTCTGGAAACCGATTTTGAAGATATAGGATCCCTGAAAGACCAAAAGAGATAAGATCCATTGTAGAAGATATAATAAGTAACTAACCACAAGAGAATCATATGATACCTGTGTTCTACTTTTAACATAATTCATGTTTTTATTATAACATTTTGTTCTACTTTGGATTCTTTCCGGATTGTCAGAGAGTACCAGTGATGTCGTGGATGCAAGTACTTCATATGTTCGTCGAAAGAACATCACTAGGAGAAAGATTAAAAGAAGCAGTAATTGACAGAGGGCTTAGAAGGGTAAACTGATTTCGGACGGAAGTATTTGGACAAATTGATTTCATTTGGGTTGGTGTTGCTTATTGGAATGGATAAAAACAGAACAAAATATAAAAGGATTTTGAGAGAAAGCAATAGCCTCCTAACATACACTTGATCAGCTTAGGGATTTTAATCCCTTTCCTATTTTTTTTTTTCATTTACTTAGAGATATAAAACGTTTTAGTCCAAAAAAAAAGAGATATAAAACGTTAGCTTCATCTAGAAATACCAGTTACACTTTATCATACCCACTTATCATCTAATCATATAAAACCTTAGGTAATTTATTTGGACAAAAAAAATCAGTTCCACAGAAACAAAGAAACATGCAAAATACCAGAACATAATGCTAGTCAAGGTTGAGACACTCGGAGTACATTGTCTTTTTCTTCCGCTTGACTTAAAAAAGGTTTTTCAATTCGTAGATATTGTTAATAGCCTCTAATATTTTCAAAACTTTTGTTGCGATTTCAAATGCGTGAGTGATCGGGCTGGCACTAACAAGCAGGGGCTGAACCACGTTCTCCTCCAAGGTATTAGTGATGTGACCTTGAGCAAGCTTGTTCCTGATTTCAGTCACAATGTTAATAGAGTTCAACTCTGCATTCGCGTCCAGGGTGTAAGGGATAGCCTCAAGGGCTTCAGCGAAAGACTTGACACAGTTGCTTTCCAGCCCATGGAGAACCTTGGACCACGCATTAAGCTGTCTTGAAAGCTCAATCACTGGAGCACCACCTCCTGCACTCAAGAAGCTCTTGCTCATCAGGCACCAAACCGTGTGAATCATTCAAGCTTCTTTAACAATATTTATATGAATCATGCAAATCCACTCTCTTTTTATTTATTTGCAGGTTCCATGACAGAAAGGACGGAATCTACAGCTATATTAAGGAGCAAGCAATCTGGAGTAGTTAATAATCGATATTACCGTTACGGTCAGTGAGCTCCGTCGGAACGGTCAGTATCTCAACGGCCTTAGAAGCAGTCTTGTGAAGTGCATCTGAAATTACACTAGCGTCGGTCCCGGCAAGGAGAAGCATTACGCACTGCTTGATAAGTGCTCTGCCGATAGTGACCATCATCCTAGTGAAAGTTCATCAGGGGCAACATAACATTTGAACGTAAAATCATGGAGGGCATTAGCATATATTTTCAAAAAAAAATCAATGAAAATAAATATATTTCTCAACAATTTATATGGGGCAACTGCCCCCCACCCCTTACCTCTCCTCCTGGGCTATTAGAAGCTCGATCATATACTTTCCCACTGGCGGCATAGCTTCCATCTTCGTTGCTATGTCGGAAGTGATCATGCTCTCTTCGCTAGCCGTCCAAATCATCTTGTCCTTTGAGGCCATTCTAAAAACCCTACGTTTGGTTTAGTGAAATAATTAATCACAACATATGTGGTCGAGAAATGAGCCCACCGTTCTTATGTAAATGAAGCCTAATATATCAAGTACCAATCTTCAATCCAAAAACCGGTTTAGGTTGACCCAATCTCTGACTAAATTAACCGGTTAAGACATAGAATCAGATGGGTTTCCGGTCCTCTGCTCGTCTTAACCAATCTAATCTATACGATGGAGAGTGATCAAAAGGGTTACCGTAGCTCCATATCGGAGGTTCGGACATGCAAAGTTTCGTATACTGGTAACTCACGAAAGTGGTTGTAGATCTTCGGGGCTTGACGTTTTCGGGGAGTCCGGCGACGAAAAGCAGGCGACAAACCATCCATTGCCGACGACAACTTTATCCCGTCGCCGGCAGATTCCTTAAAAGAGTTGTTGCTTAATGGACCCTATTAGGATATTGGCTATTAAAATTTACATTTTAGATGTGTGTTCTTGATAGAGCCAAACACATTCACATGCAACCAAAAAGATTTAGGATAAGTGGGTAAGCAGAACAGGGCATGTGTACGAAATGAAATAGAAAGGTTTTACTCAGTGTCATTACCAGTCAACAACTCACATATGATTGACCGTTCTAGAAGCCTTGTTTTACCGTATGATCTGATGCTCTTTTCAATCTAATTACTTGACCTGATGAATGTTTGATGTGAATTTCTAGGTTCCCGAGGAAGACCGTACCACACCATCTCAATGTGTTCTAGCTCAAGAAACAACCCATGGAAGTTCAACCTCAAACGCCTAGGATCTGTCGAGTTGTTGGATAGGGATGAGCCATCAAAGTATCTTGTTGCACAAGCTATTGACGAATTGAATTATCATCTTGAACACCTCGGTGACAATAAATCCAGCATCGTCATCAAGTCTTGTCTCTCAGACTAATGTACCCTTCAACAAATGAAGACACTGATAGTGGAAAAGTTTTATACAACGCTCTTTGCTGAGGACAAGCTTGTACGTCATGTGTATGGGGTGAGTTCTGAATTTTTCGAAACAATTAGAAAAGATGTGGCAGATAAAGAAGCCAAAGCAAAGGAAGTGGTTACATCAGCTGTCAAGTCTCTAGAAGTTGCTCTAGATTCCAAAACCCTTACCAACGAGACAATTAGAGAAGGGCTGAAGAAGATGATAGTTTGTCTTTCAAACTTCTACACTCGAAAAAACGTTGGAATATATGACTTCTTCAACGGGATTAACAGCCAAACAGGTGGAACTCCTTTTCAATTTTCACATTGGAAATGATGAGGCGAAGCGTGAGACTTACCTTAAGAGAGCCACGATGTCTGTTTCCATTCATCAATTAGGTTCAAATGTCTAAACTCAAGATTCCCGCTGAGTAAAAATGTCCTTTTTAGACTCTTGTTCTTACACCTTTTTGACTTATTTTCATGTGCCCAGCTGCTGAACTGCCGATAGATGATAATCCGGTTGCAGAAATCATCAAGGGGTTAGAACGTTATCTGAAAGCTTTCCCCAACCAGAAAACCGAAGTCATCTTTCAAAGCCTCAAAACCTGTCTCTCACAGTATTATACGCTTGAAGAAATGAAGAGAGATGTCTGCTACAGTTGAACAGTACTATACAAGCATCTTTGTAGATGATGAGCTTGGACATCAGGCTTATTTGGAAGAATCGACATGCAGAAGAAGCAGCCTCAAAGTGTAAGAAATCTTCTCGTTTTACTCTGTTGACGCATACGTGTTTATTTAGTTTTGTTTGACTTTTCTTGTGTAATAAATCTTGTCTTTTTCCTCTGTGTTCTAGCTCAGGAAAAATACATGGAAGTTCAAGCTCAAATCTCGATTTACAAATGGAGCTTATGGAGAATAGTCTAGGATCTGTCGAGTTGTTGGATCAAGGTAAAGCACCTGCTGATGAGGAGGGAGTAAAAGACCTGCAGGTTGCAGATGAATGTGATTTTCAGTCCTTTTCCTGCATGCGATATATTTTTGTTTTTTGTTATCTTTGAGTTTGTTTGACACTGAATTGTTTCCATGTGTCAGCAGCAGATGAAGAGACTGTGGCAAAGAAACTGGTTTCATCATTGGTCAGTGAGTTCGAAGTTTCTATTGAAGCCACAGATGGAGAAACTTGTTCAAATGTATGGTCACTTGTCTTTCAAACTATTACACAATGGAAGAAATGAAAACATATATGGGTTTAAGGGCAGATTTTAATGCACAAGCTGTGGAAAAGTTCTACACAGCAAACCTTTCTCAAAGGGATGAGGTGGCTCATAGGGCCTATGTGCAGTTTCAAAGCGCATGGAAGCTATTAGAGCAACACAGAATCAAAGTTCAGATTCCCAAGGTATATATCTCTTTTTTTTTTCGTTTTTTCATTCATTTTTTTCTTATAAATATGCTGCGCTTTGCTTTATTTAAGGTTCGACAGAGAGTCCTACTGAGGCCAGCACTTCATATTCTGCTGGAAATAGCACGAGGACTGGGAGCAAGAACTTCAACCGCCCCCGCCGTAACTGACATAGAGACGAGAGCACAGGCACAGCAACAGCAAAATCAGATGGATGTCTTCTTACTCCAGTACTGATTGTACAGAAGCTTTGAACTTCGGTTTTTTTTTTCGTATAAAAAATGCAGATGTCCTCCCTCGTTGCTTTTGAGTTTCTGGTGTGCATCTTTAGTTTTCTGTCTGGAGTTTTGGAGAATCTCATAAACAGGATTCGACTTTGTTCTGAGTATAATGAATATAATTGGCATATCTACAATTGGCATCAGCTTTCAGTTGAGATTGTTATGGTTGGTTTATGCCTGTTGTTTTGGGTTTCACTTCGTCCTTGCCTTTCCTTCCAGCTTGGGTCTGTTTATGTTTTGTTTGTTGTTACTTCAAGTGGTGAAGAAGCAGTGGTTAAGAGAAATGCTTTATATTGGTCTTGGTGCAATGGTTCAGTCATGATGTGCAGATGTGGATTGGCGCTTTTCTCCTTTGGATAAGTTTTATTCGGTTCCAGTATAATGGTTTGGAGCTCCGGCTCATGTTTGCTTGGGAAGTCACAAGATTGAATGTTTTTCCTTGTCTCCTTTGCTTGTTTTCCAAACTTTGATTTCAGTGTCTCCTTAATCTTTTGGAGCAATATAAATAATCAAGTTTGTGTTTCAAATCCTAACAAAGCTTGGCTGTGAGTGGAAAGAGCTACAAGTCTTACACTTTGGTGTTCTCAAGTCAGCTGTATTTCACCTCGATAAAAATCTCCTGAATCAGGAAGAATCGAGGTTTATTATGCTCTCCTCGACAAATGGTACCTATGATATTTAACTTGTAAGAAAATTTGTGGCCTAAAGTTCATGCCTCACTGGCTTAATGCAGGGACGGCCCTGCTTGGACAGACGAGAAAAGAAAAGACAGAAAATAGTTGTTTCCTTTTTCGATGTTATGCCTCATGCCTGAACTCAGTAAACTAATTTTACCACACGCAAATTTTGATCAAATAATTACAAAGATATTATAACATAATATAAATATCATATTGTGTCACAACAGTTTTTTTCTTTTTCTTTTACTTAAGATCTAGTTTGTTAGTTTTTTTCTTTTCTTTTATATTGGTACAATCCAATATACCTATAATAAAAGTACATAAGCAAATATAAATTATTATGTTTAAGATTACATTAATTTTCAGTTTGCCTTTTATAAATCTAAGGTATAACAATACTAAGAGATTACAGAATATTTTAATTAGATTATAAATATCGATATGCATTCTTTAGCTTTCAAAAATTTAAGTTATTTTATGCAACTTATGCTGATTATTATTTTATATTTGTAATATTTCTTAGAAAATGAATATACAATGTTGTTATGAAAATATACTTACACATCTGAAATAAAAACTGAACTAATGCGATCAAAACTAATCATATTTGGCTTTAGAAAAAAAAAGAAAAAAATAAATCATATTGTAATTCAAAGAAATATATGTCATGCAATATAGCCACAAAATGACTAAGTAGACTAATCAAATTTCTTACATCAAAAATTAAAAGTAAAATAAAAACACATTATTTTATAGTAATGTTATATTTGTTTTTATAAATATAAATTAGAGCATTTTTAATGATGGATATTAGATTTAGAGTCTCTGAAACATAAAATAATATTAGTTTTAATAAAATTAAATTAATTAATTAAAATAATAATGTTAAACTTATCTAGTATATACAAATAGAACATTAATTAATTGTTAAAATTTATTTTTCTTGTAAAATATATATGCATGAGATATCAAAATATTATCTTATATTTATTTATATACTTTTAAATTCATTAGTTCCTTTGATTTTCAAAACAATATATAATGTTATACATAATCCTACTAAAATAAATTTACATATCTAAGGACAATCAATCTCAATTCAAATAACATAACTGATCAAAATTAATCGTTACACTAGAGTTTGACCCGCCCTTTCAAAGGGGGGACAAGATTTTTTTATCATCATCCTATGTATTGATTTTCCAGATTTGTTAAATGTCTGAGATTATTATCAATCTTGAAAGTATGCATTTTGATAATTTTGTTGGGACATAAGATATTTATACATATGTTAGCTTGTGAGAGTGACAACGTTGTATGAAAGTATACGCGTCTTAAAACTGCTTTCAGTACAAATATATAAACCACTCGGTGTTGACAACTTCAAGAAAAAGTGATAATGGAGAAAGATCAGAAGAAAGAGAGAGATATGTACGAGAAACGTCAGCACCAGCCACCATATGTGTCACAGATGCAACCGGTGACACACGAAGCTTACGGAGGCGGACTTTATGGAATGGACGACGAGAAGGAGAAAGATGGCAAGACTATAGAGAGAGATGCAAAAAACATAGAGAACGATCCTAATCAGCATCACCGACCCGCCAGTGAGACACAGAGCGCAGAAGGGCCTGACGAGGAAAACAAGACGAAGCCAAAACACAAGCCACCACCTTCTTCAGGTGATCGGGACATTGACATTACTGGCCAGTCAGACATTCAATGATGACTAATAAATATTTTTAAAAATATAAAAAGAAGTGTCCGAACCGATTCCTCCGCAAACTGATCCACTGGTCAACACAAAGAACTATAAAGGATCCTGAGCACTCCAACTATGGAGACAGTGGTCCAAATCTTAAGAAAATATAAAGGATCCTGATCACTCCAACTATAGAGACAATGAAGCTGACCAAAAATTCCATTTCAAGTTCCTAAGTTCTTACCCTTCACTTTAAAGTTTAGACCCGAACTTTGAAATAGTAAAAATGCTTTAAAAACATAAAAAGAAAAAAAGAATTTAATGTTAGATCGAAATTCAAACATAACCTACTCTAATACCATAATAATGTTCTCATATCTTATTTGATATACATAGGTAACATATATATATATATATATAAAGTGAATAGAATAACTAAATTAATTATAAAAATTTAAATTATTATTAAAATAGATTAATCTGTTTCATAAAAAACTTAAATATATTGCATGTTTTAGAAAAAATAATTTATAAAATATCAATTCTAATTTTATCTAGTTAAGAATATCGACATAGTTTTTATTATTTTATAATTTAAATTTTTTTTATATTAGATTTGATTGTTTGTTAGTTGAAATATATTTATTTATTTAATGTATATATGAAATTTGATTTTATGATTAATAAAATAATTGAGTTAATAAATTATTTATTTGCATCTGTCACATGATTTTATAATTTAATACGTATAATTTTATTTTAATTTTTGTTTTATAATTAATTAAAAAGTATGTCTGACCCACTAATTTCAGACTATTTGGATAGGGAAGAAAATGAGTCGGTATTTATAAGTTGAAAGTGAGAGCATGCTTCATTTATTGTAAAAATTCATAATGTTGGGCATTTCATATTAGCTTTGACAAGACACTCACTCCAGGATCGTTGTAAAAGCTCTAAATTTAGAGAGCTTTCTTTATCTCGAAAAAGTTGGAGCGTGCATTGTTCGCCGCATCAATGTCTTCTGCGGATGCTACAGCCACTGCAACACCTTTGTCTCTAACCACGTCTATTGCTTCTGCGAAATCTTTGAAGTCCTTCAAACTGTGGATCAAAAACAAGAGATGAAAGGCAAAATAACAGTTTTAACCCCTTATAAAATATATATAGACTGCTAAAGGAAAATGATCGAGAGAATGTTGTCAATTAACCTTGTTGTCAATATTTCTTCACGCTTTTTTTGTCGTTCTTCGTCTGTCACTCCAAGTAAATGCCTCAACAAACTGGGCGAAAAAGATTTGAGAATGTTTGATTCGAAACCCTGAATGTTCGTTCAAAAGGCTGCAGAACAAAAATAATATAGAAGAAAGTCGTTTACCTGCTATAACCTTTGGCATCAGGTAATTGATAGGAATCAACATCACCGATGGTTCCAATAATAGCTTTAGTGAGTGTCTCTTGATCCACATCAAGGCCACGTAAGAAGTCTCCAGTTCCATCATATATGTCGAGTGTCTTCAACAAGTTTGGATCCCGGTACGATAAGTAGGAAAATACTCCTGAAACAAAGAAAGATCCAATATGTTGCTAGGACAACTCTTTTTTTTTTTTTGCATTCATGGAAGAAAGTAAAAGCAGTTTTCACCTGAATGCGAATCGAAATCACAGAAACCTCCATATGCACCACCGCTTACACGAACACGATCCCATAACCATGTATTGCTAATATGCTTTGATATAACATATGCACTGCCATCAAGCTCATACCCGTTGCTGAATATGTTACCCGCTTTTCCAACGTAGTTTACCTGCAAACAGAGTATGGAAGCAAGTTTACTACTACTATATTGAAAACCCTAAATGCAAACACAATTGGTATAAGCAGTCTTCCTCTTTTACCTGGGTTGGTATAACAATGGCTTCATTTCTCAGAGGAAGTCGACCATCCCAAGTGACGAGCCCACCAGAGGGGTTTTCAGGGAGCAAATCGAGAAATTTCTCAACAGATTTTTCGATGTTGGTGAGAGACTTCCCATCTGCAGTCATATTAACTATGCAGCCATTCCTGGCAAGGATAGACCTCCTGATCTCCTCAAGTGAGGATGAAATCCCTTCCCAGTCTTCATCCACCTTCTTTTCAAGCGTACGTAAGAATTCAAGGTAACTACAAAAGAGAGATGCTCAAATTTGTTATGTTCTTCGACTCTTAAAAATGTGAATAAAGTTCCTCCTCAGTAAGATCAATACTAGAGAGAAGAGGATATAAACAAGTGGGAATTAAAAGTCGAATAAAAAATTATCGAGTTCCAACCTGAGACCACCCATCTGTTCAGACATCCATCCAGCAACGTTCAACATTGCATCCATCCTTGCTGCAGCAATTCCATGACCACTTCCCCTCAATCGGTTCTGCATTGAATGAGAAAGGATGTTTACACTTCTAATTTCAAGTTCCACTTAAAATGCAAACGACAGAAAGAAGAATCCTACGACTTACCTCCATCCGTGCTATGCTTTGAGAGACAAACTGTTTAAACCGTTGCTGATCTGTAAACTGAACCTCTTGCAACAAGCAATTCATCTGCAGCAAGATAAAATAGCAATGACGCTAAGCGCCAACCAGTAACTTCGACAGAAATATATATTTAATATGGGACATGCATTGAAAGGGAGTTGATTCATGTCTATAGTTGGACCATGATTCTGATTTATGAAAGGCATTTATAAATTAACAAAGTTCATCTATCACCCTATTGCTACTATCAGTTTTGATTTCAAGGTTATTATATATTAAATGATATCGGAACAGAGAAACCAGTTTTCCAGTCAGAGTGTTGTGTATCATAATCCAGTACTCAGTGAAGACAGAGAAAACGCATTAAGAACATCTCAGATAAGACACGGGCAATAAGATGCGAGAGGCATCCTATGCAATTTGGAAATAAGGAGACAAGAAAGTCGCTAAACTGTACTTATCAAGCGAACAGGGCCATGCAACAGAAAGCTAGAAGACAAAAGTACCAGGTTAAAAAGGTCTTCAGCACGCCCCGCCATCGATTTTCCACGAACAATCATTTTGCTGCACGGTTCATCCTTGCCCCTCACAGATGACGTAAGGGGAGAAACTGATATTCCTCCCGTTTTCCTTCCAATCAACTGATTAAGTTGCACAAAGGTCAAGTTTTTTGTGCCCATCTCCAGTAGTGACTGACTGTCAACAGACAAAATCTATCAGAGTTACAATGTCAATATAGTACAAAGCAAAATATTCGCTAATACAGCTACCAAAGTACTTGGGAGAATGTTCTATGCTTCTGAAAACTAAACCAGAAACAGTTAACGTTGTTCTAAATAAACCAAAAAATATATAGAACCATAGCATTCAAGTGTCTGAGACAAAACAGAAGCCAAACCAAAATTACAAGGAAGTTATGAAGAAAAATTGGGATTGGAAAAAGTTATCACGAATATAAGTTGTCTGACTTTTACTTTAGCATGGGGCTCACTAAGAAAAGCAAACAATCCTATATATTAGAAGGTTCTGGTAAGCGGCTCAAGAGAAATCCCATTCTAATCGAATAAAACAGAATATACAACAAAGGAACTACCTGGAGACTGCCAGTTATAATAGCAAAATCAACTGAACAAAGAAACTTAACAGAGAGCCTTCACATGAAAGTAAATAATAGAGAACAGATACGGAGACTCTTTGCTAAAAAAATTAAGCAATATATAAATACTTCAAACTACGCCAGACGTTAAAAGACAGCCGAATTGGTTAGAGATTTCATTTGGATATCTGTAAATATCCAAACGTAAAATGCATGGCAGAGCATATAGCAACATTCTTAACTTAGCTTTTCCATCATGCATATTTGTGGTAAAACTCGAAGAATATCACAAGAAAGCTTAAATCATACCAGAAAAGTGGTACCAGCGGAAGAAGGTCATGTTTCAGCGAACCCATATCAAAGACTACTTCAGCGTAGACAATATCATTTGTGAAAAGGTCATGCCGCAAAACCTTCACACCATTAATATCTCCAACCTATTGTTTAAAACTTCATATCAGAAAAGTTCGCAAGCTCGGAAAGTGTAAGGAAATACAACAAAAGCCAAGGCTAGCAAAATGATTCTTACCTCAGTGGGAACATAAGTAGGTTCTTTTGGGATATCACTCAAATTCAAACTTGGCACACATCTCAGCGCTTCAGGAGGGTCAGGAGTCTCCTGTTTCAACCTCAGCTCCTCTGTAGCACGCGCTAGCTCCGCAAGATCTTCTTCTGTCATACCTGCTTTAACTTTTTCCAGGATACTTTTCTCTTCCGCCTCCTCTTGAGAAGCTTTTTCGGGATCAGGCTGACAAAACTAGATTTTAGCAAAAATCTAGAGACATTAGATAGCATGAGAAACTTGTAAAAGAAAAAAATACCTGCATCTCTATGGTAACACGATGAGAGTTGTTCAAAATATACTGCTCTATCAGTGGGGAAAAGACAGCCTTGGAACCTTCCTCAGCTATTCTGGCTTTCAGGGCTTTCAATGGTTCCGTATACTTTAATGGCTCAAAAGGATCCATATCGTATATCCATTTTGCCTACACAGCCAATCATCAAATAAGGAGTGATACCTAAATAGCGAAATACAAGCATAAAAGGCATATAAGCATACCATAGACTGGAGCATAAGTGATAAACCACGAGGGAACGATCCTGTATTATTTTCCCTCAGAGAAAATTCAATTGTATTCATGGATGCCTCCACAGCATCACTCTCAAACCCTTCTTCTGCCAACTTTTTCAGCGTATTCATGATTAGCTCTTCAACCTTTTGAACATTTTCTTCAGATACACCTTTCATACCAACGCTGAATTGGGGCTGCAAAAGTTCGTCTGACATCCCACTACTGACAAGAGCTTCTCCTAAACCGCTTTCCAACAAGATTTTTCTGAGTGGTGAAGCAGGAGTTCCCAGCATAAGATAATCCAAGAACCCAAGTGCGAGTTGAGTTTGCAAGTCCAAAGGCTTCTCAGACAATAGCCAGTTAACGCACAACATGTTCTTCTTTTTAAGATCACCATCTCGACCAGCAGGATATTTCTCAACTATTCTGACTGGTTTAGAGAATAGCTTTTGAGTTTCAATCTTTGAACTATCTCGAGATGGACTTGCTTCGAACATGTCCAAGTATTCTGCACATATAAGAAATGGAGAGAAAATGTACCTCAAAATCGACATAGACGATAAACTAAAATCATAAGAAGATTGCTTCTAATAAGACAAAATAAGATATCACTCTTTACCACTCAAGACACGAAGGCGATGAACTGGATCATCATCTCCATAGAACCAGATTCTGGCATTGCTTGGGTGATAATATTTACGGTGGAACTCCTACAATTTTCCCATACCAAGAAATGTATATACTATCCATCAGAAATTATACATATCATCCCGATCCTCTACCTACTAGCACAATAATTTGACTTTAATCGAACCTGAAATTCCTCGAATGTCAGCTTAGGGATATCTTTTGGATCACCTCCACTGTCAACACCATATGTATTTTCTGGAGACAAGGCCTAATCAAAGTCAAAACAGAAGTAAGTGATTTCATTAGAACCACTATACCGAGGAAATATGATCTCAGATTATCTAACAAGGTTTTCAGGACCAAGTGTCCAAGCGCCATTTTCAAGAAAGATAGGTTTCAAATCTAATGGCTACATCATTTAGTTGATTAATAAGGTCAAAAACCAACGTCGGACTTTCAACTTCTTAGAAATTCAAATCTAATACACATGCACAATGCAAATATGAGTATGTAATCCACGCATAATCATGTGGATGAGATGTAATACAAAATATTCAAGAAGAACAACTGGTAAGTTAATTCAACATCAACTGCACAGTATAGTAAACAAAGCACAAATCTTGCCTGCTGAGCAATTCGCCCTAAAATATTATCAGGCTGTGAGTAGACACCTTTCATCTCATTGAATACAACACCTGAAATCAAGCATCAACGATGAGATAGGATAAGGGCGTATATGAAGTAGTAGATAAACAAAGAGATAACATCGACGTTGAGACACTAAAGAGTAGAGGAGAAAAACTCCAAAATGGCATCCTTTGTAAACAAAACCTTTGTAAGAGATGTCTTCTGAGGGATCATTAAGCTCATAGTGCCAGCCCTCTTGCTGAAAAGTGTGAACGTCATCCACACACTTGGGGAAGAATACAGCATCCAAATATACATCGACAAGATTGTAAAAATCCTACCATAGATAGTGATGAAATGTGATCAGACAAAAACTAGATAGCAATAACAGAAAGAAAGAGGCCGAACTCCTTACGGAAAACAAAAGAAGTACTCTATATTTCGCTCATTGTACCTTTGTATTTGTGGAAGCAACTGGGTAACAGGTCCTATCAGGATATGTGAATGCGTTAAGGAAAGTATGCAAACTACCCTTGAGTAGTTCAACAAATGGCTCTTTTAGTGGGTACTTTCTTGATCCACACAGAACGCTATGTTCCAGTATGTGCGGAATGCCAGTGGAATCCTTCCTGCATTAACAACGAAGCTATAATCTACAACCGCTTCCATTACAGGTTTTGCTACCCTAACTTAAGATCCATTTGACAAGGAGAGTGTCCCGTGTGGGCAATATCAAATGAAAGTAATATTGTTCAAATCGTCTTGTTACAAGTTATTGGCTTCCATGGTTTAGAACGCTTTACAAGCACCAATAAAGAACTCGAGTAAATCAAATAACTTGCCAAAATGATATGTAGGACTAATCCGTAAACTGCGACCTTTGATACGTAGTAATCAACTTAACCAATTCCATTAGTTATATTCCAAGAGTGAAAAAGCGGTAGACATGGCTACCTAATAAATACTAAAGTCACCTATGTAAAAGAAGATGAAGTAACAATTATGTACTAGACTTACGGGGGAGTCCTTAAAACAATGCCGAACACCTTATTCTCATCCTCATTTGACACGGACATCACCTCGCAACCAGTTTTCTTGTGTTTGAAGAGAGTCGCCTTTGATTTACACTCCGAGATAAACTCTTCAGACACTTTTTCAAATCCAAGCTTCTCCGCCTCATCTTGGCTTACATCTGAATCCCAACAAACACAGGATTAAAAACATATACAAAGCATGAAAAGAGAAAAACTTCCACACCAATCTACAGTTAACAACCTATCCCAACGAAAAAACCTTAACTTCACAACTGGGACAAAGCACAGAAGACATTTCCGAATGTTCTCTTAAGGAATGAGTTGGGTGTGAAATAAGGTAGTTCAACATCATCAACTAAACACATACACTGAAGAAAAAAAATCTGAATCTAAACTAAGAGAAGAAACCATCCAAGACTCAAACTTTGAAAAGAAAAAAATTGAGCATAAAATGAGAATCTTCACCAGGATAAGATGGTGCGGGTTGTGTGGCTACGGCACGAACAGAGAGGCGAGAGAACTGCCCATTGACACCGCGACTTGCGGAAGAGGGAATCCTGAAGCCTCGTCGGAGCAAGACACGTCTTCCGGCGGCTGA
>KE156112.1:27388-61772 GCA_000411075.1 Sisymbrium irio
CTTTTTTATTTTTTCAAAAATTAATAAAAATTTCGTTAAATAATTAGTGGAAGTTTAAAATAATTTATTAAATTAAACTTTGATGTATAAAAGGAGTATTAAAATTAAACATATACATTTAAATTTGCTAAACATTTAAATGTTATAAATTCAAACTTATGTTATTCAACAGTATAATGAACATGTTTGATTAATGTTTTTTTACAAAATAATATATATTACGCTGTTTTGTTTATGAAATAGGAAAATGGTAAAATAATGAATTAATACATTTTGTTTAAAAAAGTATTAAAAATAAAAATTTGATTAATGAATTAAATTGATGAATTGACTCATTTTGATTATAACATATAAACATAAACTTAAATCAATATAAAACAGATTATACTAAAATAATTTTTGACCAAAATTAACACATTTTATATTTCAATTTCTACAAAGTAAAACAACATAAAAATATAAAAAAAATAAACAATTATTCTCTAAGATTTAAAATTTAGTGAATTATATAATACATTTGTATTATAAATAAAATTATAATCATTTCTCAAACTTTGCATCTATAAATATAGTTTATTCTAAGAATTAAATAACATAAAAAAACTCCAATTGAATAAAAAAATTATTTTTTATTATATTTATATATTTTAAAATTGTAATCATTACTTTGAAAAAATAAATCAAAATTTAGTATCTTGTAAAGACGTTCTTTTTCTACTTTTCATCCCCTTATCTTCAAAAAAAACTAAATATTTTATACGTACTGTCCCAAATATGTCATCTGCGCATTGCCGAGAAATCAGAAACTATGAACACCAACATGAAGATCAAAAACCGAAATGAAAACTGCATTTCTTAGAGAACCAGATCTTAATAAGACAACAGTCGGAGTGGATGACTTCCATAAAGATATGGTTCTCTTTCAAATTAATCCATCAAGAAATAAAGACATTTGAGATTCCAATGATACATGTCTACTGAACTGCAAGCAGATTTGGCTATAGTCTGCTGGATTCTAAATCTGGTCGTTTGATGAGAAGCACAAAAGCTGGATTATTTGTTATATTTGCATGTTAAGTTACGAATTCTGGGAAGAATATAATGCTATGTAGAATTGTGTTTCTCTTGCCACTTATAGTGGAGAAATTTTCCTAACACCAGAGTATAGTGTGTGCATTTTTGTATGATCCTCAAATTAGAGATGAAGTAGTAGCAATAGATATATCTGGGACGAGATGAGAATTTGAAGAAGGATTCTCTTTACTCTCTTTAGTCATTTGGCCAGAGTTTGAGATGTAACTGTTGCACAATTCTGTTTTAGTCCAAGTAATAACTCGAGTAATATCATGGGTCCTGCAGTGTTATCTGTAGTTACTTACTGCACAATTCCGTCTAATAGCTTTAAAATGCTTGAGAAAAAAAGGCTTTAGATATAATGATATATGTATGTTTACTCTGAAACAGATTACTCAACTTAGCCTGTTTTTCTCGGAATTAAATATGCATGCAGGGGCTCAGGCTAGAGAATACATGCAGAAGGTAGAGATGGTTCATAATAGACGGATTAGCTTCAATTGTTTTTCCAGAAGATTAGCGTTATTATTAAACTGTTCTATTATAAACCATCTTAAGCTTGTAGCTTCAATTGTTTTTCCAGAAGATTGTTATTCTCGTTTTATTAGCTACAAGCTATAGATCTTTTATTGATAAAGGTTCGGGGGAAGGGTCATGGGTTCTGATTCTCCTTTCAGGTGCATAGAATTGGAAATTGCATTATGAATGAGATCTGAGAAGGATGAGGAGCCTGGTGTTGCAAATATATGAATTAAGAGTTTGAACTTGTAATGTCAACCCACGTAAAAGGAGGTAACTAGTTGAAATAAGTGTTTTTGTATTAAAATGTTTGGCATCCATATAGTATACTTTTGATCTCGTATTTCTTTTTCTCGCAGATAAATTTTTTTGAACTTAAAAGTTGCCAAGCTCCTCAATTCATAGCCTTGCAACTACAAGCTCCTCAGTTCAGCCTTGCAACTGCAAGCTTCAGAACAATTTTCTTCCTTATCTACACGGTTCCATCGAAACTACACAAAAATGGGACGAAAACTCACAAACTTGATAGCCACTTCTCATCATCCTTCAAACATCTCAAAAACTAAAAAAAAAAATTATTTAAATTCACTAAAATCATAAAAAGAGTACTAAACCGTATGCCCTGACCAAAACTTTTTTTATAATGTAATGGAAATTAAACCATGAGCAAACTGCACTTTATTCATTGTTTCAAAATATGTCGATAAACCAGGCAGGAGGCTTGGCTGGGTAATAAAGTATTTGCTGAGAATATGATTTCTAATGTTGTCAACTTAGAGCGAAATTGAGAAACCGGTTTAAGTAAAACCGATGACGGACCACCGCTAACATTGGTAGAGAATAGATCCGTAACGGTTCCGGTTGATTAAAAGGAAATAAAAAAGAAAAGAGAAAGAGATAGAGAGGGAAAGTGATCCCCCACACGGCAAAGCCTTTTGCTTCCGATTTTCTCTCTCTCTCCGCAATCACCAACTTTCCGTCACCATCATCCTCCCAATTCTCCGCGAACTCGAAAAACCCTAAATTTCGTATCAGCCCCAAAATTAGGCTCTGATTGGCGGCAGAGAACACACACCATGTTTCCTTGGAACTTTGCTAAATCAGCAGAGGCCGCTTTCTCAAGGTGGGCCGTGAAGAGAGTCGTCAAATTCTTATTGAAGAAGAAACTGGGTAAACTCATACTTGGTGATATAGACCTTGATCAGCTCGATATTCAGCTTAGGGATGGCACAATTCAGCTCTCTGATCTTGCTATCAACGTTGACTATTTCAATGACAAGGTCCCTTCTTCTTCTTCTTCTTTTCTTCTCAAATGATGCTTTAAATTATGGAATTTAGGGCTAGTAATAGTGTTTGGCTTAGGACTAGAGGAAGCAGCATATAAGTATTAAGATTTTATGTTGAGGATGGTGTAACTTTGTTTTAGGATTCTCTATCAGTTCAATCCCTGGGAGCTTTTTATAGTTCATTGGTAATGACTCTTTTCTATCTGCTAGACTACTGTTTTGAGTACGTTCGAACCAACAAGTATAGTTGAACCTCATAATTTTAGCGGCAGATATGTTTATACGGGAGGGTAGTTGATATAGTTTTTGAAGTTCGTTGAACTCTATAGATTCATCTATGACGTCAAAGTTTTAAACTTTTGTTTTAAACGCAACTGTTTTGGTTCTCATTACTTTATGGTCTACCAATTCTGAGAATCTCATTCCATACATCCTCTTTCTCCTTTCGTTCCAGTTTGATGCTCCGCTGATCATAAAGGAAGGTTCAATTGGTTCTTTGTTAGTTAAAATGCCTTGGAAGACTAATGGTTGTCAAGTTGAGCTGGACGAGCTTGAGCTTGTTCTTGCACCACGTTTGGAGAGTAGTGCATCTTCTTCAAATGAAACCAGCACCTCCGCCTCTTCCAGAGATGATTCGCATAATATTCGTCTTGGACTGGGAAAGCATGAGAATGAGATGTTGGTGAACGCTGCTAAATCTGCGTCTATCGATATCCATGAAGGCGTTAAGACGGTTGCGAAGATAGTGAAATGGTTTCTTACAAGCTTTAATGTTAAAATTAAGAATTTGATAATAGCATTTGATCCTGATTTTGGCAAACAGAATGATGCTGGTCCACGACCAACATTGGTACTTAGAATGACAGAGATAGAGTGCGGAATTTCAGAGGACCGAGTTTCGACGAATGAAGTTTCCACTGATAATTTCCTCGGTATTAATCGACTGGCAAACTGTGTGAAGTTTCAAGGAGCAGTTGTAGAGCTTTTAAATATGGATGATAATACTGATGATGGCGACATAATTTGTGGTAATAAAATATCAAACGATGTGACTTTGATCATGACAGGCGAAGGAGGTGGCTTTTCAGGGAGTTTGAATTTTAGTATACCCTGGAAGAATGGTTCCTTAGACATTCGCAAAGTGGATGCCGATATTTGCTTTGATCCTATTGAAGTACGATTTCAACCGTCTACAATTAGATGGATCTTACGATTGTGGAGGACTTTCATTAGTTTCGGATCAGACTGTTGTCCCTCAGTTTCTCATTGTGATTCATCGATGGATTCACCTGCAATACCTACTCATGTAATGGTAACGCCTCCAGCTACATCATCTTTATCAGGTGGCCAAGAAGTGGAGCCGGATATTACACCTGGGTTACAGTTTATATCAGATTGGTTTCCGTCTTCATTCACTAAGAAAGAAGAGGATGGAGAAATAGATATTGGTGCAAGGTATAACGATGTCTCTTGCTCGCTGTCACAAGCCTTTCAAATATATTGTATCTGTTACTTCTGTATACGACTATACCGTTTAGTTTTTTCTAACTGTATTCTCTTTTCCATGTTCTCTCTTCTTGTATCCTACAGTGTGGACCAGTTTTTTGAATGTTTTGATGCAATGAGGAGTTACCAATCAGCTTTTGGAAGCCAAGGAATGTGGAATTGGACATCCTCGGTCTTCACAGCAATAAATGCTGCATCTAGCCTTGCTTCTGGGTCTCTGCTTCTTCCTTCTGGTAATAATGTTTTCTTAAATTATGTTTAAATGTGCGTTGAGCATATTGGTCTGTGTTGTAACCATATATGTATTAGCCTTCTTATACGGATTTTTGGGTAATCTCGTTATGTAATTTTAGTTTTTCTGTTTATTCAATTCTTATACTTCTAACCTTATGCACCATCTAGCTTTCTGTTTAAATCAATCCATTAGTTAATTATGACAAACAGTCTAAGTCGTTATAGTAACAAACTGTCTGCACTATCCGTAGCTTTTACTTACGTAGGCCTGTATCTTTCCTGTTCATATGATCTGTCCTCAGTTAACCATTTCGTCTTCATGTGCAACGATTCTCATCAAAATGCAGAACAGCAACACGTTGAAACAAGTTGTAAAGTTTCCTTTGCTGGAGTTTCGGCGGTGCTATTTTTCCAAGATGAAGAAAATTGGAAGGATGTTTCCACGGGGATTCACTACTGGGGTGTAGAACTCAGAGATATTTCTGTCTCTTTTCAGGTAATTACTTTGATGATTTGCGTTTCCTCCCCTTAACTAGTATCTGTGCCCGAGCTACTTTAAACATTCGATAAGGTCAACAGGTATGCCCTCAGAATATGAGGTTAAAAGGAGAAGTGAACAGCATGGAGATCGCTGATTACTTTCAAGCTGCAAATGTTGTTGACACCGGTAATGCTGAATGTCAGAGTAGTTTGATTAAAGATTTACAAGCCAGAGTTCAGACTACTCTTCCTCCCTTTGCATCATCTGATATGAATGCTGACTCCGAAAGATTAAGCGAGATAGTTTCCGATGGCTTCCTCTTTCGTAACAAGGGTTTTGCAGTCAAGACATTGTTGGTTATAGCTGCAGGGGGAAGTGGATTTCAGTTTATTGTCAATTTCCAATCATCCAAAGACAGCCTTAGCGGATCAAACTCATTCTCGTTGAGTTTACCACCTACCACACTCTGGTTGAACCTTCATTCAGTAGAAATGTTGGTAAATCTTTTCAACGATGTGTCAGAATCTATCCCCATATCCAGTCATGAAAGGAATCAGGTTGCATCCTCCTCTAAATCAGTAAGATTGCGAGGTAGTGTGTCAATCGGGAATGCTCGAGCGATTCTGTGCTTCCCTTTCGAGAGTATTTCAGCGAGGTTGTCTAACTCGCTTGGCGAACATTTTATTGTAGTCGACTTATGTTCTGACAAGGAAAGGCGTATGGAAGGAAGTCCAGGAGAAAAATACTTAACATCGGCTGCTCGCTCCATATGCTTCAGTGTTGGAGATGCTAGCATCTATCTAGTCACTTGTGAGCATAAAGATTCTGAAACAGGGGGTGAATTCTCTGCATATAATATATTTCTTACCAATGGTAGAACTAATCATCAACTTTCAACCATTGGTATGTTTTGGCAAGATGAACCAATCGTTAGCCCTGGGTTAGTGGAGAGAGCTAAGACGTTGGCTACGCAGGGAGAATCTATTAAGACAGGTAAATCTGGGAGGAACGGCCTTGAGTTTGCTGCTGTTGCTACTGCCAAAGATCAAGAAGACATCTACTCTCAAACCAGGAACGAGATAATTTGGACTTCTTCATTCTGCCTTTACGTTCATTTGCTTCCAGTTACCATCCGGTTAGATAGTTGGCAATACAGCGAGTTATGTAATCTCATAGAACAGGTAAAAAATTGGCTATCACGTATGGCAGCCAATACAACTAAAAAAGAAGAGGAATCCGCAGCTAAGAAAGCAGAAAAATTTGTTGCGTGTCAAGATTCTCTGGTTGTGGAATGTGATTCTGTTGACATTTTGGTTAGGCCAGAACCTCGAATGGGCATTAAAAATCAACTTCAGATTGAGCTTCCAGGATCATGGATTCAGTTAAACCTGAGGGTTCAGAAATTGAATCTTATGTCTGTCTCAAATCTTGGTAGTGTCTCTGGTGCTGATTTCTTTTGGTTAGCCCATGGGGAAGGTACATTATGGGGTTCTGTCACAGGTCTACATGACCAGGAGTTGCAATTGATCTCATGCAGCAACTCTGCGATCAAGCGCGGTAATGGAGGAGGTTCAAATGCCTTATCGTCAAGGTTGGCTGGCTTAGATATTCTGCACTTACATGAACCTGGGTTTTGTTACGATTATTTAGCAGTATCTGTCAGGGGCTGTACAATTTCTGCCGTAGGAGGACGCCTTGATTGGATAGATGTGGTTTCTTCTTTTTTCACTTCTCAAGTTGAAACGAATTCTGAAGAGAAAAACTCCAGCTCATCTAGTGGCTCCTCGTTTACTCTTAATTTGGTAGATGTTGGTCTAAGCTATGAGCCCCACCACGAGAATACAGATCATTTACATCAACCAAGTGATCCGTGGGTGGCCTGTCTGTTAGCGACATCTTCTTTTAGCCTTTCAAAGACAAGTTTGGTTGATTCCATAAGAAATGATTACAAAATCAGGATTCAAGATCTTGGGCTTCTTTTGTCTTTGGATTTGGACCTTAGCAGACTAGATGGAACGTACAGTTCAGAGAATCTTCATGAGACTGGCTATGTTAAAGTTGCTACTGAAGCGCTAATTGAAGCAACTCTAAGGACTAACTCTGAAAATGGCCTTCTGTGGGAGTTAGAGTGTTCAAAATCTCACTTAGTAATTGAAACTTGCAGCGACACGACCTCTGGTTTGATTCGATTGGCCACGCAGCTCCAACAGTTACTTGCTCCTGAGTTGGAGGAATCAGCTGTGCACTTGCAGACTCGATGGGATAACATTCAGCAGGCAAATGCCAGGAATGATTTTGACGTCAGCGATAGACTCAGTAGCTCCGATTCAAGTGGGGAGATGAGAAATCTAAGAGTAGATTCAGAAGCTGGGACTGGCGTCATTGGTTTGATGGACGAAATAAATGAAGATGCTTTCCTATTTGATGTCAATCCTAGTAGTCAGTCTGACTCTTTCGAGTCTCAGAATAACTATATGTTATCTCATGAGCAGGCACGTAATTGGGTACCTGCTACTCCGGAGAAACTGCCTTCTAATCAGTTCATGTGTGAGTCGTCGTCTAGATTAAAACCAGAAAGCAGTCAAATATTCCTAGAAAGAGATGGCTTGCCTGAATTAATTGAAGACTATTGTTTGTCTGAGTTCCATCCGTTGTCAGAGGTGCCTCAAGAAGGGGATTCATCTGGGAGACAATTGTTTCTTGAGACTGATTTGAGGAGAGGAAATTCTGGGTGGTATGATGACGCCTCCTTAAGAATTTTGGAAGACCATGTGTCAGAAGCAACTGAGGAAGATCATGAGGAACATATGCTGGATGGAGAATTTGCATCTTTTGGCCTGACGTCTTATTCTGCTGTAACAGCTAATGGACGTGTACTTCTGAAAAACATCGACATCAAATGGAGGATTTACTCTGGCTCTGATTGGCATGATTCTGGAAAGAAAAGTGAAATTTATAAAAATATGACGGGCCGGGATACAACTTCTTGCCTTGAGCTGGAATTATCTGGGGTGCAATTCCTATATGAGATCTTCCCAATTGGCGGAATATGTACCTCTAAAATGTCTCTCACGGTCCAAGATTTTTATCTTTATGATAGAAGCAAAGCTGCACCTTGGACATTGGTAATTGATAATTTACACTTTTAAATGCCATAAGATTGATTATACTAAAAGTAACCTGAGTAGATAATTGAACTTGCTCTCATGAATCGTAGGTGCTTGGATATTACAACTCAAAAGATCACCCAAGAGATTCATCTTCAAATGCATTCAAGTTGGAACTAAAAGCTGTCAGGCCTGACCCTGATACGCCACTCGAGGAAAACCGGTATGCTATCTATATTATTCTACAGTGTTATACTTACTTTTTTATGTCGAAGAATAAAGACCACGTTAAACATTGGCCTTGTTATATGCACGATTGGATTTTTAGCAAATGTGCTTAGTTACTTAAAAAATTATGTCAAACATTTTCCGAGTTGTGTTCATTATCTATATAGATTAGCTGCACTATCAAATGCAATGCTTATCAAAGAATGGACAGTTGCACATTTGCATTACAGATGTTTCTTAGTGAACTTGAATTACGTTCTTTCTGCTACTTATATATTTTTTTGTCCCTTTGATAGATTTTGGTGTTACATTATAACTTAAATTGACCGTCTATTTATGGCTTAAATAATAGTTACCGCCTATGTGAACCCTTATTTCCTTTTGTTCATGAATTGCTTCCTCCCAGGTTACGTGTTGCTCTACTCCCTATACTGTTGCATCTTCATCAAAGTCAACTGGATTTTCTCATCAGCTTCTTTGGAGCTAACAACCTAGAAAAGCCTGTAGTTTCCGTTGGAGACTCAGGTGGTTCAACGATGTCGGTTTCTGTTAAGGGACATAATATCATAGAAGAAGCGCTTCTTCCATATTTTCAGGTTAGTGAACTTTCTTTGTACCTAACGCTAGTATGATGCTGGAGGAGAAGCATTCACGTGTTACCTTCTTAGGACGTGTATCATTAATGTTTAAGGATACGGTGTGTTTTCATACTCAAATGAATACTAATCATGTTAATGTCTCCCCATCAGAAGTTTATGAACCTCAGTTGATTTTAGTAAAAATATCTGACTAATGAGATTCATTTGCAGAAATTCGACATATGGCCTGTTAGTGTTCGAGTTGATTACAGTCCCCATCATGTTGATATAGCAGCACTAAGTGGAGGGAAATATGCAGAGCTAGTGAACCTTGTTCCCTGGAAGGTAAGGAACAAAATTTTCCAGCTTATGTCTTCAAGGTTTTTTTCAGCGTCAATTACTCATTCGCAGAGGACTATATGCAGGGTATTGAACTACAGCTCAAACATGTGCATGCTGCTGGAATTTACGGTTGGGGCAATGTATGCGAGACTATAGTGGGAGAGTGGTTGGAAGATATATCTCAGAATCAGGTTCCGTTTCTCATAGCATTAATAATCATTCATTTTATGGGTTTATACTGACAAGTGCTAAAAAAAAAGACGAAAGGCTGACAAGCTTATTATGTTTTATAATTGTATTTTTAGATTCATAAATTGTTAAAGGGTATCCCAACAGTAAGATCACTTTCTGCTCTTTATGCTGCTGCTGCGAAGCTGGTCTCTTCACCTGTTCAAAGTTACAGGAAAGATCGAAGGCTAGTAAAGGGAGTCCAAAGAGGTAAGGCGTGAACCCAAAGTGCTCAATGCTCAATTTTCACTATTATTTTTCCTTGTTTTACTCTAATTCTTTTCTCTTACCTGAAAGTTATCTACTTATGGTCCTCTTTATGTTATCATTTATGATGTTTATAACTGTTAGAGGCCACTTGCAGAAGTGGAGCTGTTCATAAAAGGTTTATGGGGTTGATATATTTCCTAGGATCTTTTATTTCCTCGAGAACAAGGGTTAATAATAGTTGCTGGTAGCCCTCTAACCATGACTAGGAAACCCTTACAAATACGACTTCTAACATAGCTGATTTTGGAATTGCCTCTTTTAAGCAAGATGCTTAGCATCCGCTACTGTGTCCAAATGATTTCATATCAACAGTGTCAGGTCATGACTATGTTTTTGATAGTATACATTCTTAGTTTCTGATAGTATCCATTCTTAAATAAATATGTTCAGGCGTATGTGCTAGGTTCATCCAGAAATTTATAGTTTGGTTTTACTATAGACCGCATGACTGAGCTGAAACTATCGGTTTCCAGGTACTATTGCGTTTCTCAGAAGCATCTCACTAGAAGCCGTTGGACTTGGTGTTCACTTGGCAGCCGGGGCTCATGATATTTTGTTGAGGGCAGAATACATATTTGCAAGTGCACCATCATTGCCACAGCCCCAAGGCAAAACGAAGACGAATGTTAGACACAATCAGCCTAGAAACGCTAAGCAAGGCATGCGTCAGGTGAGTGTAAAGGGCAATACATGTCCTGAATTTCTGCTCAAATGATCACTTGGCCGCTCCTGGATCATGTATTTATATTTCCGACATTACATAGGCATGCGAAAACATCGGTGATGGTATAGGAAAGACAGCTTCTGCTTTAGTTCGCACGCCTTTGAAGAAGTTTCAACGTGGAGACGGAGCTGGATCAGCATTTGCAACAGTTGTTCAGGGAGTTCCAACAGCTGCTATAGCACCTGCTTCAGCTTGTGCTAGGGCTGTACATAGTGCTCTTGTTGGCATCAGAAATAGGTCAGTTCATATTCAAATTTTTGGAAATAAAGCTTGAAAAATCTGTTATTTGCAAAGTATTACTCATGAGGGTTTTCTTTGCCTTTCAGTCTTGATCCTGAACATAAACAAGAATCCATGGAAAAGTACTTAGGCCCCGATAAGCGAAGGAATAAGGACAAACACCGGTGAAGATAGGTAAATGTTCGGTCAGTATAATACTCTTTACATTTTCCCAGATAGGTCACTACAGCTGCGATAAATTGATCTAGTAGTTTCAGAAACCAAACCTGGTTTTGACCATTAACCTCTCGTGTTTCTAATTTGTTTGGTACAGCTTATCCATGTTGGGTGTCAGGTCCCTTTAACATTTAGCATGTAAGTCTACTAAACCGGTTAGTTGGTTTCTCAATTCTTTATAGACCTCGAAAATATAGTTTGATTCTCATATGGATTTTATTGGTTCCAAATCTTTTTTTTTTTGCTCTTATAATTTTCACCTGTTTCATTTTCTTGCAGGTGTATAGGTTTTGAATAGAGTAAAGTGCAGAACCATTCTTTTGTCCCTCGAAAAGTCATAGACATGGGATAATTTTGGTATAGAATAAAAAAAAAAGCCATAAAAAATGATAGAATTATTCAGTTTGTCTCTGTACATAAACAATTTCGATCTTGCACCATTGTAAATTTACCCCCACAAAGTTTGCCAAATGAGTGAAAGTGTACAGTTTTCTCTGTTTATATAGTTCAAAATAAATTTAATGCTGCCAGTGTCTTTTTCGTATCTTTCTAGTTTCGAAATTTAGAATCATTAATTAAATAATAGAAAATCGACTGTGACTTGAATGAATCAGCCGTTTGGATAATTGTGTTGGAATTTGGAAACGTGGTCAAACATGGTTCCCAAAACATTATGTCTGTGGATGATGGTGTTTTAAGTTTTTACTCACTTGAAAGGATCTTGTTAGATTTATTTTGTAGTAGCATCTGTTTGTCGGAGTTAGTATTCTTTATTTTCTCTCTTGTTATTACTACTGTATTTTACTGTTTAGTCGATTCTTCCAGAAAAATAAAATATATACAGTTGCATACAAATTGTCTCTTTCGGGACTAACTGATTAATACATTAGCTATGTTGATTGTGACAAAACAGATCGGATCATTGATAATCCTGTTAAACGGTGAAATATTAACCAGGGAGTAGAAAATTATGAACCAATTGCATACTGAATGTTTATGTACAATGAAAATACGATCACATGTCATAACAAAGGAAAAACTACATAATAATAAGAGATAAGTCGAGAACTCAAAGAAAAACAGGGAAACACAAGAACAATAAAAAATCGAAAATAATTTATTTGTTATTAGCACTAGATATCTAGTTCGCCGCACTTAGCTGATTATATTATCTAGTCCATCTTTCAGTCATCAGATTCCAATATACTTGCTAGACAATTCTGCAAAATCAACATATGTACGTAGAAGATTGTACATACAATTTTAGTATAGAACATTTTTTCTTATTAAGTATTTTAGAGCTTAAGAAACAACATGGGATTGAACTAATCAAGTTACCTGAGATTTGTGGGAATGGTGGAAGTTGTTGTTGTTGTTGTTCTTGGAATGAATTTTCTTGGACTTATTGAGACCTAATTTCCACCAATTACGTGATCCCTTTGAGATAGTACGGTCAGAATCTTGAACACTTAGCTCTTCTCTAAGTGTCGTCATTTTCCGCTGAGTCTTCTCCAATGGCAACAAAACTCCACCAAAGAAGATCTCATCAGCCGCAGAAATGAAACCGTAGTTTTCGACATTAAATTTGAAATCAGATGAAACAGGAGCTTCCTTGTACTTCATTTGATCCTGTCTTGATGAAACTGTCTGATGAAGCTGACTACAATTACGATCACTGTCTGCAAAATCATTGGAGAATGAGATTCTTGCGTCTACAAAGGATGAATACAATGAGTCTTGTTCTACAGTATTAGCCATATCTCTCTCTTTCTCTCTATCTTTCTAAGTATGTGTTTCTTTTAATTTGCTACTCTTTAGGATTCTTCCTGCATCCACATGTTTTGCATTTTATAGATATGAGATGAGGTGGGCATCCATGTGGATTTCTCCTTTATTTATTTTTTTAACCTATTTTTTTAATGCAGAATCATATTGTGACTTCTATTGATTTACAGTACTGAGTTATACGGATTCAATGAACTAAGGATATTTAATCTTAAACTAATTTTGACTCCTCATTGTGGTTAACAAATAGTCAATGAGTTACGACAATCAATACACTTATTATGGACATGGATATTGATTGACGCATTAATGCGCCGTAATTATGGTATAAATTTATGGGGTAACTAAATAAAGAGAACGAAAATATCACTTCTCCAATTTGGTCTATATTCTTAAAAAACATTTTCTTGCCAATACAAAAATGACACTCAAATCATATTTTTCATCGACCACATGAACTTACATCGTCTACATGACTATCAAAATAACGGACGATGCAGACTTTAATATGCTACATATTATAAACTTGAATCCACATCCAGTACATTTTCTTTAATCCAAATATGGTATATATACGCATATAGTGATAGTTGTTCTTAGCGAATCTTATCTATTTTGTAAGAAAAGGATATGTTAGTGCTTCAGTATAAATATAATTGTATTTTGTAAACTAAAGTGATTAATCTTCATTACTATTTTTGTTCCTCTTTTTCAATAATAATAATAATAAATCAATCAAATTGGAACTACAACACTAACATAAGCAAAACCACTAAAACGCAATCAAACACTACGAACCATATTACAATCATTCAAATTATGAAATAGCAGATAGAGAAAAGTGTATTGAAAAATTCTTTGAGCTTCAAAAACCAGTTACAATGTGCGTAGAAAACTAACTTTCTTGTTAAATGAAGTACTAATCAACAAAATTATTAATTTACAACAAGGGATGAAACAAGATGACCTTGGAAAATATTGATTCTTGTAGAAAAAAAGTGTTGACAACCATACTCTCGCTCGCTAGAATCGGAGCCATTAGTAGTGAATGCAATCGGCGAATGGCGAATCACCTCCAGAGAGAGAGAGTAGGAGACCTTCAAGCTTGTGTTGTCCATGGTAACCAAGGTAAACTATGTGATTCCAGATGGTTCTATCAATGGCGCGGGTATTATTGGTGAGGGATTTCAAGTTTTTTTTTTGTGATGACATTTGAAAAATCAGCTTATCTATATAATTATATCCAGTTATCTTATAATTATCCAATTCATCGTCTTTCCTACATAAATTAACATCTCTACTCTATTCCCCTTTGACGCATTCTAACACATGTCGAGACTCGAGAGCCAATATCTCTAAAACCATGTCATGTTACTCTGGTCATGTTATAAATGAGAACTAAGAAACTCTTGCGTGAACCACGTGATACGACGACTCTGTCGAGCTTTGTCTTTGCACAGTCGGATTTCATTTCAAGTCTTTGTCGCGGAGAAGTGGTTATTTGTAATCATTCGCTTAATTTTTCACACAATGTCTTAGGAAGATTTATTTGTAATACATTTGACTATATATTACAGTTGACAATATAAATCCATCAAATGTAAAGTTTAGAGTCTTGTGACAAAAAAAGAAGAAGTAAAGTTGTAGAGTCTAAAAATAAATCTCCCAAGACACCAGATATATAAAGTTTAGCGTTTAGACTCTAATAATAGTTCGTACAGATATCAACACAATGAATTGTACGGGAGAACAAAAAGAAATTTCACAAGATGAATTCTTCCTTCAATTCATAAGCTATTTTGCCTATTTAGAATTCTTCCGTCAATTTTAGATATAGATCTATAGATGCATTGCATATATCACTTCAGTTATTTAATTTGCATGAATATCTGTTGTCTCTTACGCTTTGTTCGATCTAAATGTGGCACTTATTAACCGACAAAAGTCCATCTTGTCCGCATCGGTTCCTCATAATAATTATCTTATAGATAGTATTAATATTGATAGATCGTTACTTCGCAAGTATTTATTAAGCCACTTGCTTATTTGTTTTAAAAAAAAAAATTGTTTGCAACAAATTAATGTTTGCATTTGCTTATATAAGATGAAATTTCGGTTTTAAGTATCTGCAGCTCCCCAAACTCGCAAGTCGAGTGTGAGCATATCTATATAATCTATCTCTCGCCGTGCCTCATATATATTGTCAATTCATTCATGTGCATATATAAAATATTTGAAAATACGTCAACAAAGATGAGCTACACATTAAGAACAATAACGAAATTTTTTCCTAAAGATATGACATATCGATACCCATTAACACATTAACAGAACACTCCAAACACAATAAAAAAAAATAATTATATTTCTCTCAAAGAAATGATCAGATTAATTACAGGTTGATTAGTAATTACTCAATTGTTATTAGGTATAGAAAAACAAATGAATCAATCAAGCAGACAATATACTGTAACACCAAAAGAGCCATGTGAAGCTGAGCTGTAAATGTTCGACTGATAAAAGCCCCAAAAACAGAAAATAATTTATTTTTAAAAAGGGTAAAATCTATCTTTTTGGATTCAGACTTTAGGGTTTGACTAAAACTGTGGTAACATTTGTCTTGTTGTGACCCTCACGTGTTTCACTTCCAGTCCTAATGGAATTTCCAACACGTTTCTTCAACTAGGGTTTTAACGCGTGGCGCTTTAGGTTAAACCAAGTTTCGTTCGATTTACGTAAATATTTGTGTACCACCACTCATTTACAGAGAGTGCAAAAAAGAAAAACCATGTTCTTGGAGTGCAAATTTATATTTTAATTCAGATAAAAGATCCAGCAAGTTTTTCGGATCGAGTTTCGCTTCTGAAAATGTGTTTAACTCCCATCTCATTGACTACTAGCTAGAGATTGTTGATAATTAAAGCTAGATAAATTTAGTAATAATTTTGCAAGTCTTAAATAGTGTGAATTTACCAAATTTCATTAAATATGTGGTTTTGATAAAAATCCAAGTGGATGAGATTAGAGTTTTTGATTTTAAAATGGCGTAAAGCATGAGAAGGGAATCTAGACATATAGATAGTATCATAGGACTTCTGTGGTGGATAAGTAAGCTGTATCTAAAGTTTATTTTGGCTGTCTTCTTGTCTCCAATTTTCTCTACACCTTCTGTCTTCTTCCTCTTACTTAACTCTCTGCATTTTTGTTATGTACTTAAACAAATAAAACAGCTTTTCACCTCACTACTTTTATTTCTTAACACTTGAGTACTTCACAAACAAAAAGACAAACAAACAAGTCCAATTATTGTTACGTATTTTTCCTCGGCATTCACTTTTTGTTTAAATATCCGGAGATTCCAAACACAATTCCGGATTAAAACTGAGCACAATATTGCTAAGAAATAATAATCTACTTGTATTTCAAAAAGAGATATATACAGTAGGTTTTTCTACTAAAGAAAAAAAAAATATGATGAATTTATAACCGATCCGGGTCGATCAGCCTTTGCCAAATACGGGCACTTTCAAGGACCAATTCAAAATAGGTCATGACTTTTAAAAATTTGGGCTTGGTTTGGTTCAGTTATATAGATAGATAACTAATTGGCAATTACTAAAATCGAAGAAGAACATTAAACATATTTGATCGATGCGTTCCTACCGAAACAAGATCAAAACTCGTTCAAACCAATACACACGCGAGTACTATCAGAAGTCTAATGAATCTCACGAGGAGAAAGAATGAAAAACAAAAACTCAATATGTCCACAAAATAGCATCAAAATGTCTCTGAAGGTCCAAAAGCTTTAAATTTCATACAAAATCATCATCGTGATTTACAGAAACTTGATTTGGTCTTTGGAAAGACATTTGTATTTGAGCACCATCAGTGTTATTAGTACAGTGTAAACGCTTATAAGTAGACAACTTCACTCTTTTGTTGGTCTCGTTGAGAGACAATGGTTGCAGCGGTTCCCGAGGTCTTTGTTGTGGTTTGTTGAAGGTACGGTTACTTACAGCTTGGTTTCGGTTCCGGTCTGTTTCGGTTTCTTCCGGTTTCGGACTAGCATTTGATTGGATGGGAATGAGTTTCCCATCTACCTGGTTCGTGAATACAAACGTAACCTGCAATGTAAAAATAGTTATCACAAGCCTGTAAAATTCTTATACCGTAGTACTTGGCTTGGCGATAAATTTGACTTGAGGATTAACAATTTATAATTGAAAAAACTCGGAGACAACTCACCTCATCACCAGCCGCAGCTTGCAGTATAGTATCTGGAATAGACTTTGAGGTAAAATGATGACCCCAGCTTGCTAGATCTTCCTCCAATGGATTGCCCACCTGTGAGTATTAATGGATGCAAGCTTCTTAGATGAAATCAGATGGCAAAGAAACATGAGCAGAGTCGGTTGCTGACAATGGAATTGGTGACGAAATACGAATCACGCTTTGCTATGTTATCTATGATTTTTTGGGTGGTAATGTTTCAGTGTTTTTGAATATAAGCTCTAGACAGACTTAAGATTAATGCATGACTGCGTAAACCAAGCACATGAAAGGACCTGTCTCTCGGAGATTTTTAGCTTGTCAAGGCATCCTGCATCGTTTGCAAATCCGCCTATATCTTCTTGGTCATTCTGGCAAGCATTGTCATCAACATCGTTCTCATTTCCTTCTTCCATGTTTTCCGCACCAGCGGCATCATTTTGGCACCTGGTGCAGCTTATCTTTTCATGGATTTCAGACCTAGGGAAAAGGCAGAGTACAAACCATTGCGCTACGGTACAAAATGTGTGTTCACGAATATGAGATACAAAGCGGACATGAAAACCATATCTGGGTGCGCCAAAATATCTTATTCATAAGAAAACCATACCTAACATCCTCGTGGAAGGAAAATAAATCTCTTAAATCCTCTGTTGAAAGTAAGTTCCCCTGGAAAATTAAAGATGTTGTGATTCATACTCATTCATTAGGAAAAAAAAAAGTATAATTGATGAAGCATATAGCCTTCCAGAAAAACACCTGTCTCGTGCTGCTATCCGTCTGTTCATGCTGAATAACTTTTTGAAGCCCTTCTTTTGACATCTGACGCTGGTAAACCTAGCAATGTACAAAGTGAAATACCAATATGAATCTGAGTTTAGCAATTACTCTCCTGAAGAAAAATTTAGGTCAATTCTCAGTACCTTTTCTTCAATAGTTCCAGTACTAAGAAACCTGTAGACATATACTCTTTTCTTTTGCCCATCCCTCCAAACTCTAGCAGCAGCCTGTTTTGACAGCGAACCAATGTACATCAAAATCATCATCTCTTATCAGCATAGTTCTGAAATAGTTTGAAAGGGAAGTTAAGATAATAAGTACTTGTTTATCATTGGCAGGATTCCAATCGGGATCGAACAAAACAAGTCGATTAGCACCAATTAAATTTAATCCACAGCCACCCGCCTTGCTGCTTAAGAGAAATGCAAATTCATCCTACCGAAGCAAAATTCAAACCAGGTAATTAGTGATTACTCAGGTTTGTAATAATGGGGAGAAAGAAAAAATAAGGTAAAGTACCTTTGTTGGGTCGTTCAACTGGTTAACCAGCTTCTGCCTCTTGCTGATTGATGTTGATCCATCCAGCCTCAGATAAGGATATCTTCTTTCACGACAGAGTTGAGCGAAAAGATCCAATGTCTAGTGCAAAAGAAGCAGGTTATGATTATTTTATGCAGACTGGATCTAAAATTGCTAAGTATATGAAACACACCATGATGCTGGTTTTATGCAATCAAATAACTCTAGTGATGTTTGTACGACAGAGTTGCCTTCTGGATACAAACAGACAGATTAGTTTAGCGTGTTCCTTACCTTTTCGGATATCACATGCAAAAGTTACAAAAATATGATGGCTCATAAGGCTCGGGATAACATCACACATAGCCTATGGGAATATTAATTCAAAAGAGTTTGGAACATCCATAATGACAATTACGTAGGAAAGTAGTAACACCACTAGTGACGACCAGCAGCTGAATCTGTTCAAAATACATCTGGAGGCATTCCAAACTTCATGCTCTATGACCACAGTTACATGCACGGTCTAATTCAAATTAAATAAAGTAGCATACCTGAGTATAGTTTGATACAAGGACTATGCGGTCATCAGTTTTCCGACGTAGGTTGGCCAAAAGTCTGGAGAGAACATGCATTTTCCCAGAGAGCTCGACCCAGGCACCATCACCCCCGGTCCATGCTCCAGATCTGAATGGATAGTTCCATTTAGATCTTAACTAGTGACACACACATGCATACATGCAATGACTCAAACTAGAGAAAGAAGTCTACCTTCCAGAGAACATTTCTGCAGGGAAATACTCTAAGCAAGTCTCAAACCCAATTGTACCAGGACTTTTGCTTTTTATTGTGTCGTAAATTAGCTACATAGAAAACATAGGTTTATCATTAAAAGGAAAAGGTGAAAGATGTAATAGGTTTAGTCAATCACATTGATCATGGACCATTTGATAATTGCAAATGGATACCTTTGGATGATTGCAGAGTTTCTTGAGCAATGTTATATACGCCAAAACTTTTGTCTGTTTTGCATTATCAGCAAGTGCTCTTTTAAGCTGCATGCAGAAGCACCCATTGTATATAGTTCAACATGTATATTTTACATAGCGTAATAAGAATGATTGTGATCAATGCTTACATTTTTTGAGCTTATAAAATGATTGTACAGAGTGGACTGGAGAGTAGTCATCTTGCAACAAACTACTTCAATTATCTGCGAAACATCCAGCATCAAGATTTTGGTGTATGTCTGGCTTAAAAGTAAAGAAAGCAGCAAAAGAAAGAACTAGTAGCTAAGAAAAGAGACGACACTATCACAAAGGCGTTCATCCTATCCGTATTTTTGGCAGATGATTATTTCACTGCTAGAATTACATGTATTACTCAATCTGACGATTCAGTATATGAAGAAGTAATTAAGGCAATTCTATTTAAAGATAAAATTTATAGCATCATAAGAAACTATATTCAAACGCATGTGGCAGATGCAGAAGGAAAAGCACCTTAGGTGGTAAGTGATTTGAGAGCAATGCATTGGTTCTCCTCAAAATAAACTGTAAAACAAAAAGAAATCTTCATAAGTAAAGCAGTAAAATATAAGCAACAATTATAAAAGGTCAGTATTGGTGCTCTATTGACCATAGTACCATAATCATCTAGGCAAATTTCATTTGTTTGAAGAGATATATCTAGATGACGACGAAATCTCAATGACAGTCAAATACGTACATAATGCTCCGATAAATACCTGATTGACTTTTGAACTCAGTTCTGCCGAGCGGTCAGCAGCTAAGTTTTGCTCTTCCTCAGTGGCTGTTGGTTCTCTTCCACATATAATAGGTGCCTTATGTTCAACATGTCAAAATAAGGATGCATCAAAAGAAGGTTGTTTCATAAACAACCTATAGTCAATTGAAATGATGATGTATGACACAGATAAAAACGTAAGCAAATGCTTAATCCTAAAACTATTTTCAAAACCAGCTTTTAATGGAATCCACAGGCCATGAAGCTGCTATACTTGAAACGAAGCAGAATGAATGTAGCAGCAACGGATTTGCTACAAAGTATAGCTACAAAGTAACTTAGGCTAAACCTACATTATTAGGCCAATAATCGCCTACAAATACTGATCTTAACAGAGTTAGAGATGACAGAATGCATAATGATCGAAATAGCATGAAAGAGAGGAACAAGTTTATATGTCACCTGGTAATAATGGCGAAAATGCGCAGCATCCCCTAAACTTCCTGGATTTGTAAAGTTCACCATGGCAAAAAATTCTTCCAAGTCATTCTGGAACATTCGAATGCAGCAGAATCAGAAAGAAGAAAAAAACAAAAAAGTAGTTGAAAGCTTAGTGTTAAATGTTAGGGGAAAAATAATACAGAAAATCACTTGAATTGTTCATTACCTGCATGGGAGTTCCAGACAACAAAACCCGCCTTTTACATGTCAATGAAGCCAAAGCCTGTATCCAGATATGATGATAACCAAAATTATAAAAGATAGGAGATAAAAAGTATCACTGTATCACCCAGGACGACAGATACCAAAAAGGTATGTATTTGGATGCTACCTTGTTAGTTAATGTCTGGTCATTTTTCAACCTATGAGCCTCATCGCATATTAGAAGATCACAGGATTCACTCTGGCAGAACTTGGATGAGTGCATTCGGAATGTCTCGTAAGAAATGATAAGTACCTATTAACATCAATCAAGTGATAAGTGCATTTTTCAGATTCAGCTACAAAATATGCACAACTATACCTGCAAAGCACTTCGTGGTCGAGTGAAACTATCTATTCCAGACAAAACGTCATCTCTGGTGCTTTCACAAAGGGCTATAAGCTGAATCCTGTCTCCAACCCATTTCTTAATTTCAGCTTCCCAGTTACTGACAAGACTCGTTGGTGTAACAATAATGGCCTTTTTAACCATAGGCGTGCCATCAAAACCTTGACATAGAAGTGTGTATAGTAAAGTAATGGACTGCAGTGTCTTCCCCAAACTGTCAAATCACAGTTAGCAGGAGATGAGAAAAGTACATAGCAAACTATACAGCGGCCACACCCCAATATAACATAACGGAGAAGACATATCTTACCCCATGTCATCAGCCAAAATGCAACCATTTATATTTGCCGAATCATGTAATCCTGAAACACAATCGAACATGAACTGGACACCCTCTCTGCAGCATCAAGAAAGTTTTAATATCACCGCAAGTTTTGATATCCTTAAAGATTACACTGTTCTTGACATCACTCCATAGATAGAAATTGGAAAATACCTTTGATGAGGCCGAAGAAACCGGACAAGCAACGGATGCACAGAGATTTTGGTTGCATTGCTCATTCCATCATCAGATTCTTCAAGTTGCCACAATACCAACGGTTCAATTTCAGGTGGAAGACAAACAACCTCCTCTTCTTCATCTCTCTCAATAATAATTGGTGCATTGAGCTTAGAAGGTAGAACAACCACAACCGGACTTGAAGAACCCCAAGGGACAAACCGTTTGCGAGCCGAAAGGCGACGAGAAAGTTGATCGGTGGAATTATAACCATGAGAAGACGGAGGTTTGAATGGCTTCCTACAAACCGCCGCTCCTTCTGAAACCGAAAGCACCCGAGGAAGGAGTGGCTGCCGTTTCACGACCAGATTTCCCCTGTGAAACGGTGCACAAGATTCAGTTCCAATTTTTTCATCCTCAAGTAACTATCGAATACATCAAACCAAAATTCAACCTCAAAACTGAAATCAGATTCAAATTAAAATTTAAACCGAGGAGATTCGATTACGCACCTCAGAAGATCATTAACGTTCTTAGATTTCCGATCGGCGTCGGATTCAGGAGAAACGGCGGCAAGGTCTTCACAGTCAGGGCTTTCCTCGGAGTTTTCGTTTCCTCCTTCAGAAGAAGCTTCAGATTCTTCCTTGTAACTGTCGCTGGAATCTTCTGAATCGGAAGAAGAAATGAGTTCTTCATCTTCTTCCACCATTCTCGACGGTAGTCGACACACCTACTACGAGGAGAGGCCCAGAGCTCCGCCTTTGACGATTCCTAAAATCTATTTGGCGGCAAAAAAAAAAAGGTGAAACCCCAAATAAAAACGCAAATAATTTTGAAATGAAGAGAAAATCCATAAAAATGCAATTGACTAAAATATCCTTTAAGCTCGGTTTGCTAAAGTTTATTTACCCCTCTCACACTGATGACTCCCTCACAGTCAATTAAGTAATTTCATAAAGTAATAAAACGATAAAATAAAAAAATCTGAAATTTTTAATTCGTGGAGGTTTGATTTGATTTAGTTGACCCAATTTTCATGGGCGCACCTGCAAAAACTTGTCGTCTCAATGTTCCGATTATACCCAAACTGCTCTCTACCTTCCTCCTCTCTCCGACCTCTCGTTTTCCTTCCTCGCCTTCCTCCTTCTCGCTCCTTCCGTTGCCGTGCCACCGCCGATATCCCTTTAGGAGACGGAATCCGGATACCACGTGAACCGGATTCCTCCTCTGACTCGGCGAGGTCTCGAGATGTCTCCGTCGCAGCCGGAGGGAACGGTGAAGCGGGTAAGTGGAGAAAGAGGAGGATTCTCTGGTCGAAAAGTGGAGTGAGTTACTTGGTAGGCGACGACGACGCGCTTCCTCTCCCTATGACTTATCCTGATACATCCCCTGTCTCGCCGGATGAGATTGACCGGAGATTGCAATGTGATCCTGTCGTCGAGGTTTCTGCCTTGCTCTTGCTTTCGTTTACCGTTTCTCTGTTGATGATTTGGATAAGTCTCAAACGTACTTTGTGTTTTTAATCAGAGTAACGTTTTCTCTGTACGTGCGTATATGAATCGCTCCTGCAGTTTTGGTTGTTTGGGGTTTGAGTATTCTTTCTCATGAGGCGAAAAGCTCAGATTTTTTTTGAAGGGGAATGATGTTTCTGAAGAAGCATGTGTGTCAATTGTCATTTGTGTGTTAAGTAAAGATGCAAACTTTTCTTTAAAATGAGATAAGATAAGGGGAAGAATGGGAAACTTTGAGCTTAACTCTACTCTTTACCCGGTTTTGTGCTAATAGGCAGTGGTTACATTATGGCTTAAGAGTTTATTCTCAATGATGCTGTTTTTGTTGGAATGCCTTGGGAGTTTTCTTTCTCTGATCATACTAATAATATCCGACCAATTCTCAGGATTGCCGCGAAGTGGTTTATGAATGGACTGGAAAGTGTAGAAGTTGCCAAGGATCTGGAACTGTCAGCTATTACAAGAAAAGGGGTAGAGAGGTTATTTGCAAATGCATACCTTGCCAAGGGATAGGTAACTTTCTGTTTATGCTTCTTTTTTTTTTCTTCCAGTGACCTTCCTAAAATGGATCGAATGAAAGTTTCAAAGATTACAGGTGTATCTTTTGAGCTGCTTCCTTGATTTATCTTTTGTGAAATTAGAGCCCCACTTTCTGAGTTATGCACTCTGGTTTATGTCTCTAGTGTATTATGCGAATTAATCTTGAGTTAAGAAGTTTAAATTTATTTCAGGATATGTGCAAAAGATAACATCACGAAAGGACATCGAAGTGATGGAAGATTTGGATGATGAAACATCTTGACCTTGAATTTGCTCAACCAGGCACATCTATTAATGTGTATGCATGTGCGCTTGAGTTCGTTTTTGAAGTTGATTTTGCATGTAAAAAACACAAACGGAAGAGAGATAGATTGGGATGTTTGGCCCAAACAAGCTGATTGGAGGTATACACCAGAAACTACTGATTCTTGCTCGAAATGGCTTCTTCTTTTGCCAATACTCCCCAAATAGGAAATTACTGTTCTATATGTATCAGATCTTTAGCAACCATAAACTACAGGAAGTCTCTTTTTGTGTTTAGGTTGTTTCATTTGTCCACACAGATATAATAAAGCGGTAACACAAACCATTTCATTTGTATTCATGTGCGTTTATCTCTTAGTTCTAGTTACACACAGGCCCAAAGGTGGTTCAATAACATGAACAGATGATATACAAATGTTTTCAATGAATTGAAAAGGAATTAAACACAGTCATCTACAAGAATCTTCCTAGCCCAGATGCTTCCTTGATCGAACCCCTCTTCCATGAAATCTGATACTTCAATTTTCGAGGCAAAGACAAATGACCCTGTACTTTACAGATGCCCAGATTTATCATTAACGACCACTTGAATCTGATCAGTTGTTAGCAACCCTATTTTGTCCCGGTCTTATTTCTGCTTGGCATGTTCTCAGGAGACGCCCTACAACAAGGAAACAAAAACTTGACATCAAAATTTATTGACAAATGCTGCAGTTTCCTTTCAAGTATCAACTTGGCATTAATTCTTACTGAATAGTTAGGCCCTTTCTCTGGAGGAGTGCACTAGGAATTGTACCTTGAAGCTTGTTATTCTTAAGGGACCTGCAGATTAGCTATTAATATCAAGAAGGATAACCTGATGCTAGCTTTGATGCTGATGCAATTTGTTACATGTCAAAAACTTAGTTTGTCGTATAACTAAAATGAACATTGTTTAGTCATGTTATCAGATTCATATGTGTAGACTTGCTGTTATAACCAGAGAGGAGGAGAGAAATATGTTTACAGTGCGCGGAGATTAGGAAGCCGTGCAAGTGACTCAGGAATCGCTCCGCTGAACTGATTGTCCTCTAAATGTCTGCCTCATCCCCCAAAAGAAAATGGTGAGTTCAAAAATCTAAATCTTTTGCACAAACAGTTATACAAGTTTGGTTCCAAGAATGGCATACAGAGTTTCTAATCTCGTCATTGGACTCAAATCTGGAATCTTCCCTGTGAGCTTATTCTTCCCTAACCATCTGCAGACCCGAAAGTTGCAGCTGAATCTTAGTTTACACAAATACACTCAGACATTAACAACTTTTAGGATGGAAAAGTCCTTACAGATCTTTAAGTGCAGTCATCTTGTTTATGCTTGGTGGTAGAGAGCCCAATAATCCACGATTCGTCAGATTTCTAGCAAGATACGAACAAAAATCCTAGATTATGGTTCTTCTTGATTGAGACTTAGTAATTCACAGCTACAGAAGCTTCTCTTTAGAGTATTGAGTTTTATTTTTTGCTTACAGAGAAATCACTCTGGTGATTTTTTCTTTGGAGCAAGTTACGCCAGTCCACGAGTTGGCCAGAGGAAGGCATGGATCGCCGGACCAATCTACGGGAGGCTCCTTGATGCTCTCTAACAAATCTTCCATTGCAGTTGCTGCAGAAGAATGTGTTGTTTCCAATGGCTTGATTTTTATCACAGAATAGAGAAAAACATGAAGTAGAAGGGAACATTTACATTACCATCTCTAATATTTGTGGTTCCACCGAGAGGAATAACCTGAAACACTTCTCCAGCATTGATTACTCCTCCCATCGGTGAATCCTTGGCCGGAGTCAATGTGATCATAGTCTGACCTGACAATGGCCATAGACCAGAGTAAACCATAACCCCATTGGTGCTTACATTGAGGTTTCGTGAAAAAGAAACTCCATTGATTGAGACACCAAAAGCTCTCCAGCTCAAGGGGCTTGGACTCCGATTATCCTGAAAATACAGAGCTACATAGTACTTTGTGGCCGGAAGAGGAAAAGGCGGCCATAGAAGCTCTAGAGGCTTCTTTTCTTCACTCGATGTGAGCCCTTCCGCAAAGGCTTTATTCGGTGGAATGTTCCAGAAGTCCAACGAGTTAATGCTGCTTTTGGAAGTCACTGTGGTATGCTTCTGGTCCGAAAACGGTTGCCATAGACGGTTGTATTGGTCATCTGGATAGCTAGTTTTCAACATGTTACATACCACCACAAGTCAGACTAAAGAATGAAAATGGGCAGATCTTCAAACTAAGTAGTAACAAAAGAGCACCTGATCATCTCTCCGTCTACTCCAAAGCTGTTCCTAGCGATGAGGCTGAGCTTGTAGGACGCGAGATCCGTGGAATTGTACATTGAATCTTCAAGAGATTGCACATCTAAAGCAGATATAAAAGGTGACGAAAGGGTATTTGCATTCTTGGCTAGACAAACACTTAGTTGTGTCCCAGGAACACCAACAATGATCTCGTAATAAGAACTCTGACCCTTGGCGTAATCCTCCGATGTATTCACAACGCTCCATTTTGTGCCTCCAACGATCTGATCAAACACAGGAGGGTTGTTTTTACCGTCGAAATTACCGTAGTAGTAAGTGGTTCGGATTAGGTACTTGGAGTTCTTGGCGACAGGGAAATTATAACAGTGTTTTCGCGATGACTTGTCCGGGAAGTAACGCAGCGTCGACAGGATTGGAAGGAGGTCTTTTTGCTTTATAGTCGTTGTGTTGCCTACCGCGATAAAGCCTTTGTCCGGTGTGTAATTTATCTCGTTGAGTTTCGTTGAAGAAGATGATCCACAATTTAAGTAGAAACCTTCCATACGAAATGGAAGGGGACGTATTATATAACTATGTTTAGCACGTAATAGCGAATGTTTAATTGAATCTATGATATCCTTCGCATTGTATCAAGAGCTTCAACGGTATCTTAAGATTCGATTTAAAATGTTCATTCCAGAAGAAAACGATCAATAATTAAATTACGAACGCAAAATAATTATACCTCGAGGAGGAGGGAGAGCTTGAGAGATAGAGAACCATAATAAGAGGAAGAAGAAAAGAGGCATTGTGAATGTATTTTCGTTGAAGAAGCAAAAACAAGCGATCAGATTCGTTCTTTGTCTTTGATGGAGACAGAGATAAGAGATTGAAGAGAATGTATCAAAGATAGAGAAAACAACGTTGAATGTGTCTGATATTTGTTAATTTTCTTATTTTAGCATCAATATGAGGTTTTGTCTGAGTGATTGATAGGATTTACCGTATACGCAAAAGAAATGGAGGTGACCAACTGACCATATAAACTACATGCAATCTCTCTTTTTATTTTTTGTTGGTGTGTGTTTTCTTCAATTTATATCTTGGTGGTCAAGTCCTTTAACGAATCCTTTGAGCTGATATTTCATTAACAATTGGTATCACTTGATGTGCTTTATTTCCGAAAAAGGGAATACTATATTATCAAATTACATACTTGATACTTTGTTACCCTTTTGTTAAAAAACAAAAAATTACATACATTGTCATTCAACTCACTCCCTTACAAGTTTCAACTTCAAGTTGTACAGCTAGAAATTATCACCATTAATTTCATGCATGCACCCATTCAAACTCTACCACTAGCCACTCAAAATTACTTGAAAGCACAACTTTTGGTTGGCATCCATAAACTCATAAAACACTCTTGATTCTGGTTTTGACCTAAAACAAGCAGATAAGTGTACTGAAAAGAGAGCCATGAATTGTTACTGCTGCTGCGAAGGCGCCATTAGATTTTGCTGACCAGCGCTAAATCTTCCTCCCGTCCAAAGTTCTGTGTGCATTACAACCTAGCTTACAACAACGTTGAGGGTCATCACATGATAAAGCGCATGTGTCAATTACGCAAATAGTCGGTCTATTTATTTATAACAATTATCAACGCATACATTTTAGAAAATAGAAAAAAAAAATGATAATGAAATGAACCAACCAATCGGCAAAAAATACGGGAAAATGAACTCAAAATTTACAAAAGAAAAAAAAAAGCGCCTCCTTATAACAAAAAAACCTAGATTGTAATTGCAGTTGTTCCTTGTAGATCACGATAATGATTTTGGAACTTCCAGAAGATTTGGTAGAGGAGATACTCTGTCGTGTCGCAGCCACGTCTCTAAAGAAAGTACGATCTACTTGCAAAAGATGGAACCGACTATTCAACGACAGCAGAATGGTAAGAAAGCACTGTGATAAAGCCGCAAAGGAGTCTATGGTTCTGATGCTGACCAAGTCATTTGCGATTTGTCGGATGAGCATTGATCTCCATGAAGCTCCATCTGTAGAGTTTAAACGTCATGTTGGCATACGCGATCCGCGTTACAAAAATGCATATCGTCTATTCGATATATCTAAAGTCTTTCACTGCGACGGCTTGTTGTTATGCATCTCCTCCGACGGATCTAGACTCGTGGTTTGTAACCCGTTTACTCATCAAACAAGGTTGATACAAACCGGCAAAGGCGGCCGCTTATTTTCGCTCGGATACAAGCAAGACAAAACATCCCGTATTAAGAGCTACAAAATCTTGAGCTTTTGTCCACGTGGCAAAACTGATATGGAAATCTACGAGCTTAACTCTGATTCATGGAGGATTCTTGATGATGACAACAAGAATCCAGGTAGGTCCTGGTCAGTCAATGATCAGATTGTGTCTTTGAAGGGAAATAGTTACTGGTTTGATACAGATGAAACAAACATGCACCTCGGCGTATTCTTGAGCAAATTTGATTTTTCAACAGAGAAACTTGGACGTCGTGTGCCTCTTCCCTATCAGTGTCAACACTATCGAAATTTGAGTATTTCTATTGTTAAAGAAGAGAAACTTTCGGTGTCTTTACAACGCGAGATTACATCAAAGACTGAGATATGGGTGACAAATGAGATTGATGAGACCAAAGCTGTGTCGTGGAGCAAGGTCTTAGAATTGGATTTGAGAGGTGATATTGAGATTACGGGTTTTGGAAGTTTCTTGCTAGACGAAGAGAAGAAAGTCGTTGTGTGTTGTGAGAGATGGATTCTCCACGAAGACGAGAACAAGTCCAAAGAAATGATTTACACTGTTGGGGAGGACAATGAAATCACACAATTTAATTGTGGAGTAGATACGATGGAAGTATGTCGGCAAGCTATTCTGAATTATACTCCAAGTTTGGTTCAAGTCGAGCGAGTGGAGGCAAAAGAAAAAGATGTCCTAAATAAGCTTAACAGGCTCTTTTTATAGTTTTACTGTGTTTTACTTTTCTTATATTTATCTTCTTTAAATGATCCTTTGAAGTGATACTTCCATTAACAAGTGATCATTTATGTTTCCTTACATTACATATGTACTCTCCTACTGTCCTACATAGAAGGGAAGGTAATTCAAGCTTTTCTAATTCTTTGATATGTAACAAAGGTTTTTTGCTTTTCCTAAGTTTTTTTAGTCACTCCCTTACAAATTACAAGTTATACAGCAAGAGTGGCTGTCATGTTTTGACACTGATAGGGACGTGATCTTAGTCTAGTCGATCTACATTTTAAGAGCATGTGCATTATTGAACCCATTTCTGGATTCAAAAATAAAATATTTTATTTAACTGAACCAATCGTGGACTACCACGTGGCGTGGAGACCACACTATAGTGATGATACAGATTCAGTGGGATGAACCTCTCCCATAAATCTTACAGTTTTTTATATAATTTTTTTGCTTTGAAAAGTGTGTGAACCCTTTTGTAATACTCCAATGTATATGCCCTAAGAATTCACACATATCTCACGTCATTCACTGCAATGAATTTATGAAGCTAGTAAACATAAAGGATTTATAGGTGATATGAACTCTTCTTTAGACGACTATTATTAAGGAAAAAGTATCATATCACCTATGATTGCTCAAATCTCATTATATCAATCTACATTAATTATGCAATCCCTTTAACTATGTCATTCGATTATATTTATGCTTCTATATAAGTTGTACTCTCTTCATCAATAAGACAATGGACAATGGACAATTCATTCGCATTCTCAATATTTAACAACTATAATCAAAATTCAAGCTTTCGAGCTCAATGATAAGTGATTAGCAAAACATGTACAAAGCTTTTTTTCCTTGTCTATGCTTTCAGTTTTCTCTGTCACTGGACTCACTCCCTTAAAAGTTTCATTTATTATTTTCCACACTACATTTTTCAAGTTCTGTATCACCCTCATATATTCATTCCACACTACAACTCTCAAATCAAACAAAGAACTGTATAAGTTTCTTTGTACAAGAATAGATATTGACGAAAGATATAGGTAATCAACAAAGCGCCTGTAGCTCAGTGGATAGAGCGTCTGTTTCCTAAGCAGAAGGCCGTAGGTTCGACCCCTACCTGGCGCGACTATCATTCTTATATTCTTGTTTTAATTATTTATTTTGTTCAATTCCTTTCAATCCTAATTTTTTATGCATATAGATATATAACTATTATTTTCTTGAAAAGGTAGAGATAGAGGTATGTATTTGAATTAGCAACCCTTAAAAAATTGAGTCTACCAGTCTCACAAAAAAATTGAGTCTACTTAACTCCTACCGCCAGAACACAAAACATATGCAGCATATGATATGCTTAAGCCTTTCTAAGACTCAATAGCCGAAACCAACCACCGAGGATGGCCCAACTGTCACATAAAACTCCGGCAATATAGCACCATGGGCAATGAGAAAAGGCGCATTTGTTTGTGGAAAGATATAGGATGAAAAAAAAATTTAAAACTTAAAAGTTTTGAGTATTTTACCAAGAGTTATGAACACTACTTCTATTTGTTATGTAAGTAAAGAAAAAATCAATTATATGGCAATAATAGATGGATGATAATGTTGATATGGCAATAAAACGAAAAAAAAAAAAACACACACACACACACACAAAAACGCCGACGCAGTGAGCGACGCGTTCTAAATGCGTTGCGTCAGGTCGAAGCAAAGCCCAACGTTACATGGACGCTAAACGGATTTTTCCCAACAGAATCTCGTACTATAAAATCCCCAATCTCTCCTCCTGAATCCCTAACTTGTTCTCCTACAAACTCTCTCAAATTCTCTCACTCTCTTCTTTTTCTCCAGACTCATCAGATCATACTCAGAATTTTTCATAAATTCGTTTCGATTCAGCCCAGAAATTTCCGGTAACGATCTGTTCGAATTCAAAAAAGGAAACTTTTTTCCTTGTAGCTGATTGAATCATTCATGGGTACTGCTCAGAGTCGGGAAGATCGGATCACCGATTCAGATACTGAATCCGATTCGGAGTACTACCAAGAAGAAGAAGATGATGATGATCAGTACGATGACGCCAAAGACTCGAAAAAGCAAGGATCTTCCTCTGTTTCTGCTTCAAAACTTGCTTCTTCTTCTTCTGATTCATCGTCTCTCGATATTGAGCAAAAGCTGAGTGCTTTGAAGCTGAAGTACCCACCGTCATCATCGGTAACCCCCAAGGTGAAAAACGCGGTGAAGCTTTACCGCCACATCGGTGGGAACACGCCGAAAGCGAAGTGGGTCATCTCGGAGAAGCTGACTTCGTACAAGTTCGTGAAGACGTCGGCGGTTGAAGGAGAGGATATCGATGAGTATGATGATGGTGAAGATTCAGGGGAAGGAGGTGAGTCGTATTGGTTTCTTGGTGTTGGTGGTTCTAAGGTTAAAGCAAAGGTTTCGACGGATATGCAGTTGAAAATGTTTGCGGACCAACGTAGGGTTGATTTCGTGAGTAATGGTGTTTGGGCTTTGAAGTTCTTGACTGATGAGGATTATAGGAGGTTCGTTACGAGGTTTCAGGACTATGTGTTTGAGAATGTGTATAAGGTCAAGGCGTCTGAGGAGAGTAGGATGAAAGTTTATGGGAAAGATTTCATTGGCTGGGCTAACCCTGAGGCTGCTGATGATTCTATGTGGGAGGATGCTGAAGGTCCACCTGAGGAAGAGGAAACTCGTGGTAAGGATTTGACTGAAGAGTTCGAGGAGGTGGCCAATGGTGGAGTGCAGAGTTTGGCTTTAGGTGCGTTGGAGAACTCCTTCTTGGTGAATGATTCTGGGGTTCAGGTTTATAGGAACATGGAGCGTGGGATTCATGGGAAAGGTGTGTGCGTCAGGTTTGATGGTGGAAGTTCGAAATTTGCATCTGGTTCGAGCCAGACGACACCAAACAAGGCTCTTTTGATGAGGGCAGAGACTAATATGATGCTCATGAGTCCGGCTAAACAGGGGAAGCCACACTCGAGTGGTGTTAAGCAGCTCGACATAGAGTCGGGGAAGATTGTTACGGAGTGGAAGTTTGAGAAAGACGGTACTGAAATCTCGATGAGAGACATAACAAACGATACAAAAGGGTCGCAGCTAGATCCATCAGAATCTACGTTTTTGGGATTAGATGACAATAGGCTGTGCCAATGGGACATGAGGGACAAGAGGGGTATTGTGCAGAACATGGAATCACCCATCTTGGAATGGACTCAAGGGCATCAGTTCTCTAGAGGAACAAATTTCCAGTGCTTTGCTACTACTGGAGATGGTTCAATCGTTGTGGGATCGCTTGATGGAAAGATAAGGTTGTACTCAAAGACCTCAATGAGACAGGCTAAGACGGCTTTCCCAGGGCTTGGTTCACCGATAACACATGTGGACGTGTCTTATGACGGGAAATGGATCTTGGGCACAACAGATACATACTTGGTTCTTATATGCACCCTTTTCACAGATAAAGATGGTCGGACAAAGACAGGTTTTAGCGGAAGGATGGGAAACAAAATACCGGCGCCGAGGCTGCTGAAGCTAACGCCACTAGATTCACACTTGGCAGGAAAAGATAATAAGTTCCACGGCGGTCACTTCTCATGGGTAAGTTTCGCTTCACACATTCATTACTGTTTACAAATTGTTGATTCATGGTAAAAAAGTCAAAACTCATAGTCGTTGTTGTGAATGTAATTTGCAGGTAACGGAGAGCGGGAAGCAAGAGAGGCACATCGTAGCAACAGTGGGGAAATTCAGTGTGATATGGGACTTGGAGCGGGTGAAGAACAGTGCGCACGAGTGCTATAGGAACCAGCAAGGGCTCAAGAGCTGTTACTGCTACAAGATCTTGTTGAAGGATGAGTCAATTGTGGAGAGCAGATTCATGCACGATAAATTCTCCTTCTCCGGTAACAAATCTCCAGAAGCTCCACTTGTGGTTGCCACTCCTCAGAAAGTCAGCTCCATTAGCCTCTCTGGAAGACGATTGTGATAAACACATTTAGTATCTGAAGCTTTCCATGTTGGTTTTGTAATGAAATTGCTTGTGTAGCGTTTGATTGATTTCTTGTTTTCTGTGTGAAGGGTTTGTTAATGAATGACAATTGGCTTTCCTTGAAACAACTTTGTATGGTTTGAGTCAAATTGGGTATGAATTTGGTTTCATAGTTATTCTTGACATACCAAAAACTAGATACATCTTGTTAATGTTGGATTTCATTTAAGTTAAAACAAACAAATTAGACTAGATATTACAAAGAGCTCTCGAAAAGAAGGAAAATACAGATACCAAATAACAAACAGTAGTATACTCATCTTTTCCTTTTTAAAACGACTGTCAAATTAATTTCCCTTTTTCGATTCTTGTTGCTACAATTCTAGCGAGTCTCTTACGCTCTCTTTCCATCAAATAACGATATCAAAGAAGGAGAGATTCACCTGTTCCTCCTGTAAAATAATTTGAAGTAAATTCGATTCCACAATTCTCCTCTCATATTAATTGGACTCATGAGACCATGACTAGTAGAGAGGGGTGTAATAGTTAGTTAGTTAATCAGTTAATGTTAGCACGCGCCAAAGAACTCCCGAACAAAAAAAGGAAAAAACAAAAACAAATACTCATTTTTCCTTTTTTTTTACAACGACTGAGAGACTCTCAAAATAATTTCCTTTTTTCGATTACTTTCCAAAAATCTCTGGGTTACTCTCTATAAAAGAAGGGTCTCAAAGAGTGAGAGAGACGTTCCACCTGCTCCTGTAAAAACGTAGTTCCAATCATACCTTCGTTGATTCTCCGATCAAACAAGTTAGGGTTTTTGTCTTAACTCGATTTCTTAGGGATTAACGACGACTTGAGTTTAATTTGCTACACCTAAACATCAGACCAATTCTCTGATTATATTCTCAAACTTAGAAGTTTTGTTATTCCAATCGATCAGAGAAAAACATGTCTGTAGCAGAGAATCATTCTCTTGAATCGAGAGCCAAAAGGCAGAGGATCGAACCAAAGACCAACGAGTCTTGTAGAAGTAGATGTGGTCACTGGTTCGTTAGTAACGGAGTATGCACAA
>KE156112.1:83030-99411 GCA_000411075.1 Sisymbrium irio
TATTATATTTAAAATTAGAAGATTTCATAATCTTATATTAAGTTGATTTTTGTTTAATAAAAATTTATAGATAATTTCCTCTTTTTATGTATTGCTATTATCAATACAATTAAAAAATTTAGTAAATTTCTTAGATTTAGATGATAATGTGGAAGAATATTATTGGTTGCAAACATTTTTTTAATCCTATGTGGACACTCTCAATGGCATTTAAACTCAAATTTTATATATTAATAGATTACTTATAAGACTTTATTTTGGACTACGAAGAGTTTTCAAATATCATCTATATACTATAAGTTCTCAGGGGAAAAAGTGTCGCAGCTTTATCACTATTTATAGTCTATATATGCTGCTATTTGATGGTTTCACATATTTTTCAAGTTTAGATCCAAACAATTAATTATGTGTATTGTTACAAATTGTAAATATTTTTGTCTTTACAATTGCGTTTTCCTTTACTAGTTAATATATTATTTAAAATATGAAAATACAACGAACACAAAACGCAATTACATTTTTCTTTCTTTTATGTTACATCTTTTGCATCTAGGTTTACAATTTCGAATAATTTTTAATTATACAAGTCCAAACATTATTTAACATATAAATATAAACCATCGTTCCATAAAGGTTAGTTTAAACCACTGGAACGTTAACAATTGGATGGTAGTAGTAACGTTAACAATTAGTAATGATACAAATTCAACCATCACACGTCGTACGTATGGGATGGATGTCGAGCTAGGTCTCCGAATACTATAAATTGTTTAACATTTCTAAATTTAGAAACAATAATAAAAGAATATATTTCTGTCTAATACCAAATCAAAGTTTGTAAACTAGCAGTTTCTACTAAAATCGTTGATTTGTAACTATACAAATTTAACGTTTGGTTTGTAGTTGATGTGATATATGGATTAAACAAAACAATATAATGAATCTAAGTTACATGGTTCCACTAGCTAGCTATAATGTTATTCAAGCTATCTAAATTTAAACGCTATGTTGCTATATCTCTATATTCTATAATGAATTTAATTGTGCTCCGCGTGAGATGTAAGTTGTAACTTGTAACTTGTAACTACTCTTAGTTAGGTTTTCTTAAATACAAGTTCACTAAGAAAACGCTGTGTTGCCATAAAAACTACTAACGTCGTCAGTTAAATAGTATGGTAGACCAAAACTTAGCAGTTTTGGTGAGAAATAAAGAATTATTCGGCAATAATTCGGATGATAGGGCCTGAACATAAAGGATTGAACCAAACAAAATAAATAAATAAAGGGAAGCAAAGGCCATTGTCATGTTGGAGAGGACCATTCCTCCAAGATATGATGAAAACAGACCCTATTTTTTGTTCCTTTTTTTATTTTGATTCATATCAAAAAATCTTTTTATAGGTGGCCATTTCGCTAAACGACACGTGGAATAGCCTCATGAAAGTTAGAAGATGCTCTGTTTTTTATCGTAGCCATGTCATTTTCACAGTCCACTCACAAATAGACACACACCTCTTTGATTGTTCACATTCACGCTTTGTGATCTTTCTGCTCCCTTCACGTGGCTCCCACTCTTCTTATTTGAGTTGTTTTATTTACCACAAAGAAAAACTTAACCAATTTCGACTGTAATTGAGAATACTGGAATAGACATTGTTACTCCATCATAGTTGATTTTTTGGTAAAATCCATACTTCATAGCATCTTTTTTTATAACTCATCCATCATAGTTGTTGTAGTATGCAACATGTTAAACCCCTCAAGGACTACAATAGTGATTAAAAAAAAATCGAAGGGGTTTTAAATATTTTATCGAATTTAGAGAAATATAAATTAAGGCTACTTAATTAATTAAGACAAGATTAATAATATTAGAATTTAAAGGCTGAAGAACTAAAGAGATTGTTGTCGAAATGTAGCGTGAAGACCATTTCGAGGGATTGGAAATGGACTGCACTCTATTCCTGTCTCTCCTCCCACCACTTCCCATCTGCATAATCCGATTATATAACAAAAAGTAAGTATGAAATATTTAATTCCTCAATTTTATTATATCACATGTAAATGAGTTTGAGTTGTATTATTAATATTTTACCATTCATCAGTTAAAAATAGTGATGTGATTAATTATCGTTAGACGATTCAAAGTCTTTCGTTTTAGTAGTACGATCATAAACTTCAGAATAGGCTCATCAATTTTGAACCGTTTGTGAAAATACGGTCATTTGATTTGACGTAAACGAACAAATTACATACTAATACAACCGGATGAGACATTTGTTTATAACTTCCAAAATTTTAAAGTTTAATGTATATAAGAAATAGCCCCTATTTTAAAAAATTTAAACCCCTAAAATTTATATTTTTACTAAATTATTTATACCTCCTGAATTTTCAGGACCGGCCCTGCATTTTGTGTCTAGTTACAATATTACTACTCTATCTTTCGATTTATTTTCAAGACTATAGATTTATAAGACTGTTCTAATTCTCTTTATATTACATAGAGAGTAAAGCTTAAAAATGTTTTGTCTGATCGATATAGGATCGTATCCAATAGATCAAATCAATTATTTCACTAAACTAAAGACTCGTGGTGCATGAAACTTAAAAGTAGAAATTAAATAGCAGAGAGGAAGAGAATAAACTTACCGGAATTTGGAAACTAAATGGTGGAGAAAGATAAAAATCTGTAACTTGGCGAGTTCGTTCCCGGGACAAGCATGAACGCCACTTCCAAAGGGTATGAATGTATTTGGCTTCGGATTCACCTTTAAATAGTTTCACCCATCACGTTAAGTCAGCTATCTTTTAAATATATATATAACTTATTAATATTATTTTATTTATTTATTGTAGTTTATCAATTATTACCTCAAATCTAGATGGATCGAAAACCTCAGGATTTGAAAAATATTTCGGATTGTGATGAATATTCCTAAAGAGTGGCATCACTTTCCATCCCTTGGGTATCAAATATCCTGTATACATGCATGTTACAAGAATCATAATTATTAGTGATTTATATTCATTTGGACCACAACAGATTTATTTTTGGTACATCTCATCAGAAAATAATAATTATAGATAGAATGTTCTAGTAGTGTGACATAATTTAATTAGTACCCTTATATTCAACATCATCCACTGCTTCTCTGAATGTGAAGGATATGATGCTTGCCATCCTCAAGCTCTCAACGATAACCTATGTCACATAACAATAAAACATGAGCTCCAAATTAATTGTAATTATTCATACATAAAATATTTATAAATTATTACCCTATATGTTAGTGGCATATTCCTCGTTTGTCCCCATGTCAAAGGCTTCTTCTCTATGCTGTTTTCTTCGAATATGGCCCTTTGCTCATCCTACAACCATCATAATGAAATACATGGATTTACGTATACTAAATATACGTATATACACAAACGAGAGGATAAGATTCTATACGTGTGATCAAACCTTAACAGCTTCTAGAAGCTTCTGATCGTCATGTAAGTACTTAAGAATCCAAGTTAGGCAACTAGCTGTCGTGTCTTGCGCGGCGAAAAGAACTCCGATGATGTTGTCCGCAATCTGTTCGTGGGTTAGCACACGACCTTTATCGTCCTTGAAATTGAGTAGATGACCAAGAAAGTCCGTTTTCAAGACCCTTTTCTCTCTTCTTTCGCTTATAATCTCGCTTACTGTTGTCTTTAGCCGTTTCCTCGCCTTTTTACGATTTTAGTCAGTTTAACAGAGTTTACTTTAATTTTGGAGATTTTAATCTGATTCATTTTAATTCAAGAGATGAGATCATACCATCAGAGCTTTGTGGTAAGACGTTCCGGGGAGATTCATGGGGAATGAGTTGTAGCCTTTGTCGACTATATTGTAATTATGTTTCAATATCTCCTTGTAAGAAGACTCCAAATGGCCAAATATGGCTAGAATACCCACATCAAAAGCGAACTGCAAGAGAAGATAACTTTTTTGTTTATCAGGAGATCTCAGAGCGAGATAAAGAAAGCGAGTGAAGAGATTGCATTGTGTGTTTGTTTTTTCCTTTTTTTTGGTATAGAGAAAGATATACCTTCTTCATCTCTTTGTAGGTAGAGACAGTACGCATATTGGTCCAAGATTGTAAAGAAGATAGGGCAATGTCTTCGATTTCGGGGATGAGTTTACGGATGGTTTCAGGGTATAAAGAGGATTGAACAAGTTTCCTTATATGGGCATGATAATCTCCTTGGTGGAAAAATAAAGCAGATGGTCCAATTAGCTTCTCTTTGCTTCTCGGATATGTTGGTTTGAACATATGAGCATGAGTCACCAAGATAAACCTCGCGGCCTCGGGGCTAGCCAGCATCACACAAGGATAGCCAAGGATTCGTGTTTTGAATATCTCTCCATATCTATACATCAAAGGATAAAATCCATCTTTTAAAGCTAAGATCATAACCAAAAAGTAACTTGAAGGACAGGATTTTTAGGTTTACCTCTTTTGCTTGGAGGTGAAGAAAACATTTGGGTCTTGTGAATAAAGTTGTGGAGTCTCTCCTAAGTAAGGCCATCCCATGGAACCAGGAGGAAGCTTGCATCTTGTGTTCCTCTCTATTTTTCTCTTATTATTCTTTGAAACCATCACTCTTACCAAAAGCAAGCAGAAGATGAGACTTGGTATAACCAAGAACCAAAATCCAGCCATAATCGATTATCCAATCTAATATGTGATTGTTCACTTGTAATGAAATGGTTTGGAGGATGAAAAAGTTTGAACTTTGAAAGAGGAGAAGAGGAAGAAGAAGAAGATATATGGAACAAAACAGACACGAATACATAAGAGGAGGTGGGTATATATATACACACAGGAAATTGTGGAGTAATTAATAAAGACAAAGTTGAGAATCTGTATGTGATTTTCTTTTATTATGTTTTTATTTCGCCCAACCGTGAGATGACGACTGCTTTTCTATTCACAATTTGGTTTCTCAGGCGAAAGAGGTGAATAAATCTAAATGTAGATCTTGTCGATTTTGAACAAAAAAAAAAAGATCTTGTCGATACTCATCTGTGTAGAAGGATATAGACAATTTTCTAATTCAGTTTCGTATTGTTTGTAATTTTTTATTTTTGTAAATTTCATTAACGAGGGTGCTAGAAAACGCGATTTAGTTTATTCATGTTGATATACTGCCTTGGTTTTCAAGGTAATGAGCAGTGCAATTAGATACAACTACAACTACAAGGTTCCGTAATATCTTAGCACTAAACTATTTAAATATAATATAAATTTTAATTTACCTATTTATTACGAAAAGACAAAAAAATACCATCAAAAATTTTGCATGTGTAAAATTCAGGTTTTTTTCTAAATTTAATATTGGAATATGTTATGGTTATCGCTCTTGAGCTGTTAATTCCTGTAACCTCATGATCCCTTGTTTTCCAACATGGATTGTCACAAATAAGATGGTAACAAACAAAGAATAGACAACCAATAAACGTAAAACAAATGTACAGGAAAGCTAATGTGTCCAACTTCATGCACAGGTAAATCAATTTGACTTTTTAATCAGAAAATATATAACATTTGACTTGCGAAGTTTCTAACAAATTTTTTAATATTTAGTTTTGAATGTGAACAATTTGACATAGAACAATAAATTTTTCCTTTTTACAAAAATTAACACCACTTAGAAAAATATTATTTTATACATTCATTCTTATTTTTTGTTTAATAAAATTATAAAATAAAATATTCCTAATCAAATTTTGGAAACAGCAATATAGAAAAATTTCAAAAACAGAATCATAGTTAAATATTCAAATTACATATAGTTTCAATATTGTACTTACATACAAGTAAATTTAATTATATGAACTTTAAATTTTCAAATATTGTTGAGAAATAAAAACAAAAACAATGAAACTTTATATATACGACATTTCAAATAAGTATTATATATTTATAATAAATTAAGCTGATAAATAATTTGAAGATATAATTTTAAATTAAATATATAAACATGTAATTCAAATAAAAGTTAATTAATTGATAGTTCCACCAATTGACATCTTAACTTAAAACCTTACAGAAATTTATCAACAAATTTTAGATGATGAAAATTATTTTGAGAATAAGTGTTTTGGGTTTTATATGTACTGAAATGTCAGAAGGTGGTAATATCGAGATGCCTAAAACCGAGTCCAAAAAACTCTCAAGTCCTATCAATTATTGAAAGTTTGAAACATAGCTCTCTCTCTCTCTCCCTCTATTTTGGTTGACCCCAAAAAACGAGATCTTTCTTTCTCAGCATTGATAAGGGAAATCTTATACTGGATTCCCTAATATACATATATATACTAGTATATTGCGACCTTTCACCTTTTTAGCCTTCATTTTTTTCTGTGTTAAAGTTTAGCCTTCATTTTAACATACTGTATTACTGTTTATCTACTATCATTATATATATATATATATATATATATCTTTTTGCTTGTTATTTTCCTGTAACGTGGGAGTTGTACAATACCATACCACGATAGCGTAAATCGGTATATGTAACAGGACTACTGCGCACAACCTAGCTTAATCCCTTAAAATATCAAATATATCTATAATGTTTAGTTATTGACATAACTATTTTGATTCTTTTAACTATTTTTTATTATACTGAAATAAATAATGACAGATATTTTATTCAAATTTTATCAAATCATAGTTTTGCATGATTATAATAGCACATAATTTTAGTGATATCATGATTAATTTGCTGCAGTCGGGTGCGAGTTATTAGTAGTGGGAACACAAATTTTCGGACAGCTTTATTGCAAGAATATATGCACGACTTGCGTACAAACTGATCAACGCTTGTATATCAAATACTAACTGATTTGGAGACTTCCAGTGATTTGGAAGTGGCATAAAACAGTAATCATTAATTCGATTTCTTGATTTGATATGCGTTTAACGTTTCTAGTTTCTTCTACATAATACGATGATAACATATACGGGTGTCTTTATTAAGTATAATCCAAATTAAATTATGAATCTCAAATTAGCCGTTAGCTTTTGAAGTTTAGGTATCACGATCAAAGAAAAGAACAGGGCAATGCTCGTGACAAAATATTTCCATACAAGGAAGAATCCCTTTCTAGAAGGGATTTGCAGTTTTTAGTAACATAATTACATAACCTAAGATCGATGTTGCCCATATTGTTGCGTATCATTCTTTAGGATATCGATCCAAGTTTATTCTTCCTTTCGTCGATTTTTATATTATGGATATATGCCCAAAGAAAAAAAAAAGATAATCTATTACGAATTATTTTGTCCAAGATTTCCCATCATTAGTACCTAATTAGTATTCGCGATAGATTAGCATACATGTCACTCTTGGACACATCCAATAGGACTGAAACTTTCACAATAGAATGAAAATTTAACCTTCAATGTTTATAAGACTCGTAAGATTTTTTAGATGAATAAATGTATGAATGTATGATCGTGATCAAATAAGAGGTGGCGAATTTGTCCGAATATTTATGAAGTCTACAATGAAATGTTACGTGAGAGTAAATGAAATGGACTTATGAGGACAAAGTCGGTGCCTTACACATACCAATTGTCTCCGTCTGATTTGAACCTATAGGCTAACGATATTCACAACTATATATATAATATCACGAGGTCACAAAAATAAAAATTCGTTATCTATTTTTCAAGGTACATTTTGTAAATTGGCAAAATGGTTGAGTTAGTGTATTCTTGCAATAATAAGTAAACTTGCGATTTGCTAATAAACGGCTGAGTTCTACAATTAAAATAGGCATTGCGAAAAATGCTAACTTTTGAGACATTGGTTCTACGAACAAATAGTTAGCGACGTTTGTGTAATGGAGTAAAGTAAGATGATATAACGAATATACTAATCTCAATCTTTGACTTACGATCAATATGTTTGCCTTAAGTTTAACGGTAATATACTTTAAGCCAAGTCCGTATGTTTATCAAAAAGTTGTCTTATAATACATTCGATGATAGGATTTTTTTGTGTACACATTTTTTTTAAACAAAATTGTTTTCGGAAAAAAAAATGGCTGCCAGAAAAAAAAATAGTGGTGACGGTGTTGTTGCCGTCAATTGATGACAAAAAAAGAAAGAGGAAATTAACGAAAAAGGAAATAATTTTGCGCGAAGGGAGAGAAATCCAGTGGAGTCGGCGCATCGTGTTCACGTGATGACGTGACACAATGTGGGGCCCTTTAATATGCAATACAGCTCAGTTTTGATCTGTTCCTTTTACCATCTGATGGCGGGAACCTCTATCCGTCGTTTCCGGTTAACCAATTGGGTCCCATAAACTATAGGGTTGAACCGTGGGTCCTGCATCGTACGGAGGAAATCAGACACGTGGAAGCTGGTGATGGTGCGTGAGACGCACGCTCGGCTGACATCAGGTGATTTCATTTTCGTTTGGTTTGATGAGAAAAATGAGTGCTACTGTTTCGGGGATCTAATTCTTATGGGTTTGAGATCGTATGGACACAATAAAGGACAAAACCGAACACTTCAAGCCTTGTTTTTTTTCTTCTTTTAATTGGTCGGATCTGGAGACTTCCATAACGCAACGGCAACCATTTTTTCTTTTCTTTTCAACTTCCGGCAACCATTTTTACATCTTACGTGCATAAGCGATTATCATACCGTTTATTTACTCGGAAGATTACTACCATTTACCAAACTAATAAACCGTAATTTTACACATTTTTCAAAATATGATGCCGAATAAATGAATTTTTCATATAAATATTTCCATAATCTCTTTTTTTTTTCTATTTCAAGCACACTCTTTAGTTTCTGCATGAAAACTTCCAATAGTGAAACAATGTAACATTTTCTTCATATAAAGTCTGGTTACGTTGATCCTGTACAAGAAGATATATAATCTATTTATCACCAGAGACCAACCATTCAACTTATGCAATTAAGTTATTGAAAATTTTAGACTATTTTGAGGCGGGGAATTTATGTTTGTGGGTATCTCTATAATCAATATCATATTACGATAAATGTGTAGTCAAATTGCAATTGTTGACATGGCTCCACCGTAAAAACGCTCTTTCTCTTTCCCCAAGTCCTTCAATTTTGTTTTCGTAATTATGAAATCAACAACAAAGGAATCGTCTAATGATTAAAATGTTGGAATCGTAGTACTTGACATGCAATGCAGTGACACGAGTAAACAAACCCTTTTTCTTTTCTTTCTTTTTTTTCTTGTTTCCATTCACGGTTTTATAAGTCTTACCAACTTTTCGAGTAAGAAGAATTCATTGCTTCGTATTTCATCTCTTTGTTTATTTATCGGTTCCAGTTTTTACTTTCCTGTGCCATGTACATTCGTATAGGACAATGTAGATATTTAAGACAAGTAACAAAAACGTAGATAGATATTTCTTGATATCACGCATGGAGAAAATAAAGCTTTCCATTGCTTCTTATACACCATACCTTTAGTGATCAATAATGCCCCCCTTTACTTTTTCTTACGATACACATCCATGTTATGTATACAGTAGAGAATGTTATATCTATGTTTATATAAATGTAGAATATATATATATATAAAAATAGAGAGAGAGATAAAGTGAGTGTGGGTAATGATTGGGAGGTTTACATCGAGCACAAAGAGGGATGACTCATAGACGCTCCAGACTCTTTAGAGACTTTGCCGCTTGATATTGAATCTTCTTCTTTTTATTCTCTTTTTTTAAACTTATTTCTTCCATTTCTGTACGGCTCTTCCTATATCATCTTAATTTTTATATATTCTATGTATATCCACACACAATAATATAAATATATAGAGATATGCAAACGCAAAAGTTAAAATTTGAATAGATATAAGACATCAATCGTTCCATACTAACCAGAGTTTGTAGTTTTAATGGTGTTATAGCAATGGTTCAACTCCGGAAATATATCTGTATAACTCATACACGATAGAAAAAACAACGATCATTCTAAACGATGTAGATGTTTAAGAAAATTAAACACATGTTTGATATATAACGTGATTAGGTTAACACTAATATTCCCACTGACAATTAGTTTCAACAGCAACAAAACCATAGTTTGAAGACATGTGTCTGGTTCATAAATGTCGAACAATTAAAGTGAATACAATGTACTCTAACTGAATATATAACCATATCAATTATAATAAAGATCCTACAAGCTTTGGTTGAAATGTGACAGAAGCATGTTTCGAGTATATCATTGGTCTTATATTTTTTTTGTGGGATGCACGCATATGACTTATCAGCGAATTTTGGGACACAGTAACAAGATGGAGATTTAACGGTTTTTAGCCACTTTTGCTATAAGCAAGAATTGAAATTTGTCTTTAAAGTGATTAATTTTGGAAGAAATAAAAATAAATAATAAGCAAAAACTTTTATAAGAAAAAAGTTACAAGGTTGAAATTGAAAGAAAAAGGAGAGACGAAGAAGAAAAGAGTAAACCCAAAATCATTGCCAATTTTGTAACTCTGTTCGCTCTACTCCACTCATGTCTAGTTCATTATCTCTTTACAAATTGTGTCATACTAATCACATAGATTCACTACAAGTGAAATCGAATAAGAAAGGGAGAAAAAGGTGATAGATAGTAAAACGGAATCAAAGATCTATGGTTCTATCTTATCCATAGTTAAATGTCATATACCGACATCTCTCTGCATGCTTAATAAATTATAAGTTGGGGTATATGTATTAGAACGTACGTATTACATTTTAAAATCAGACAAATAAAAGCTTGAGAAGTTTTATGAACTTTAATAAAAATGAACCTGAATCGGTTGTAGGAACTAGCTATGTATGTTTATAAGAAAAAGTTCTGAATTCTTCATGAAACATTTTGTGATTTTCTTAGAATTTTAAGAATTAGGGTTTGATAAACAAAATAAAAAAAGCTATTAGAGAATATGAATCAGTGAATGAATCAGTGAAAAAAGAAAAAGATATTCGAGATTTTTTCTTATAAATTTGCGTACAATCAATATAACTACGAATACGCATATGAACATAGATTATAGAACAATGGAATCAAAGATCGCTGGTTCTATCTTATCCATGAAAATGTCATGAAAATTATATGACAATCAACATTTGGTTTATATATCTGTATTATTTCTAAAATCTGTAATTATGTGTCATTTAGTTTAAACAATGATTTTCTTTTCAATTTTTATATTTTGACTCAAAACCAATATCACCTACATCTGTGTAATTTTTTTCTTAAAACATGTATAACCAAATACATAAGTTATCATCTTTGAGAATATTTACTGGACTGTCATTCTCTTAGACTAGTTTATTAGCAAACTACTTACTGCAAATTTTGTTTCATCAAGTTTTTTCTTGTAACTTAAAAGTTGTAATCATCAAATAAATTGAAAAACACCTACATTGACGTTTGCGTAAAAGGATTTAGTCGATTGATTTGTAAAACGATAACATTTCTTACCATAAATTAGTGTTAATCACACAAGCATGAGACAAAAATATAAATAAAAAAGTAAAGAAGAGGATGCATTATGGATTGATGGGGCAAATCCTAAAAGACTTAGTCAAAGATCTTGCTCGAGGCAAATCAGACAGTGGGTTCTCTGTCAATGTAAGAGAAAATCTGATTTATATATTTTCCCACTTACATTCCATATCATCTCATCATGACATGCAACCCGATTATTAAAGATTTCTTTGCTTTTTACACACAATTCAAGAGAAAAAAGAAACCTGTTGTTAAATCAGATAACATGTCAAACAAATACAAGATACAATGCAATATTTGTGTCTGATATGAAGATGTTTGTGCCGACAGAATACTCTTGAAGATGAGAACAAAATAAGGCAAGTAACGCACACATTCTATATTCTGCCTAAGAGAGTTCATCAAAAACGGATATCACAAAATACAGTTTCGCTTTCGTCTAAACCAGGTCTGAAAAAAACTTAAACGAATACAACTTCAAATTTGGGACAAGGGTTTCTCTGTATGTGAGTACTGAGACTTGAGTTTCTTTCGAATTTGAAGTTGTAAAGGGCTTGTCTTTCTGTCAGACCAAGCGGGTATATCACGTGTACCCTAAGCACACCGTCTCCGCTTAAGCTCTCGGGTCGTTCCTTCTTCCATATCGGTTCACGTCTCAGAGACTTGAACTTTGTTAGAACCGCAGATTCCAGAGCTTTAAGAGTCAGATTACCATCCCTGTCCAAACATAGCGAGAAGAGGCAAGTATTGAACCAAAACATATGCATACAGCAATATTCCAGGGTTTTGATAAAGAGCTGAACGAGCAAATGAATGATGGCTTACCTCAAAAAGATGGATTCCATATCAAACCGGCCTCTTTCTCTAACATACAAATGATAGACTGTCTCTGAGCCTCGGCTGCATTTGCAGGGTCGGTTTTTAAACTCAGGGCTCTTCTCTTCTTGCTCCCGGATCCTTGTAGCCACGAAAATGCAGAGACGACAAGAAGAGTGTACAGCAGCCATATCAACAAGTGCCTTGAAAGAATCTGAAGGGCCTTCATGTTTCCATCTAATAAAAGAAAACAAAGCTTTGAAGCTTTTCCATAGGTCTGAACTTGTTTTTCATATTTTACATTTACCGCACCTTAGCATCTTATTATAGGCACCAGGATTATCTGCAAGATATTTCATTCTCTTTGCAACTGGCTCGATATCAGCTATCTGTTTAATGTGAAGGAATGAATCAGGAGAAGGTGCAAATTCTTCAATATTTGGAGCACCAACAACCACAGGGACGGATCCTAAAAGAAACATTGGTCATAAATTGCTCATCAGAATGGATAACAGGACATCCTCAGATATGATGATCTACGTTGTTTAATTCTGCGTATCATCGTTCATCGATTGACATGACAACAAGCTCAGATCATGCAAGATGACTAACAGTAGCTAAACCGGTGGTAGAGAATTTTGGGAAGACTAATGATAATTGCCATATGTCGTGTTCTCATATAGTTCCCTTCGACCTTTCACACTGGTGTCCAGAAGGTAACAGTGTTGAAATACTTAAATTAGACAAGACGAACTAACTCATAATACACATTTAGGCATCGGTTTCGCTTATCTTAACTGATCGTACCAAGAGATGATTTTTCTTAGAAAATATCAGGTATTGATTTGCAAACCTGAATTACACCGAAAGCCTCACCTCTGATGACACAAATGCTAATTCTTCTAATGAAGCAGACAGTAAAAATTGCAAGATCAGCAGAGGTATCTATACCAGAGACAAGAGACTGGAAGAACTTCTCGGTGACGTAATCCTCCTCGTTGGTGTTCTCAAAAGCTAGACTGAATTTATAGTGCTTAAGAGCTTCAACCTTATCCACTGTACATAACAAAAGTTGTATTGGTTCCAAATCTTCAAAGACTTGATACGGTCATACCACAGAACAGTTTGCTAGCAATACGCAATACATACCTCTCCCATCCCGGTTCCGATGACAACCACCATAAGAATCAATCGTAACATTTGCCTCCATTAAGGCTTCAAGAGCTTGCAGCCTAAAATTCTGAGCCCCACAATTGGAAATAAAAGCAGCAGCCAGAGATTTCTCCGTCTTTGGTTGCACCGGAGCCATAATATCGTATTCCGCCCATGAGAAATACCCAACGGGAACATCTGATGACAGACTAGTTGTCATCACAATATCATAACCTCTCCTGACGAACAAGAGGACATGAAAAGTCAGATACTTTTACGACATTCTACATGTACTCTTGAAAGTATAAAGTCATGTTGAGATTGTGCTTACCCACCGTCGTGCCTGAGCAAGATTGTTCTCTTGGTAGTATTTTGCTGATTCCATGGAACTTATTATACTCAGCGTTCCAGGTTGATGTCCTAATCCAAAAGCTGCATCGGGTTTCTTATCTGAACTCATTCCAATTACGCAATCAACTGAGCACGACTCGAAGTCCTACAATTGAAGAGTAATGAAGCCAATATTCAGGCCACAATACTTGTTCTCTGCTACACCAACTACCATTCTTAAGTACAAATCTCATATGGAAAGTGTTGTTCTTTGTTTCAATAGATACAAATCTTTGTATCCGAACCAATGCTTATAAATTCTGCTCATTCCATGATCACAGACTCGCACACTACTATTATCATCCAACAAGTAGCTAACAAGAAGCAAATCCTAGATTTTTCTTAGCTCAGAATAGCATTATTAGATCAAAGTGGCTTAAGACTACCAAGATATCATAGTACTGAACAAATCAATATTCAGCATTCTGATTCATGGAGGCACAAAAACCAATGGAGAGGGCAGAAGTTATGTAGCAAAACCTTGTCACCACCGGAGATAAAGATCGGTTCTTTACTGAATTCCCTAGAGAAACTCACTGAATCCACTCTCTCCAACCACTCCTCGCATCTCTCCATTCCCAACGGTCTGATCGGAGATTGCTTGCCTGAAGGCGACTTGGTGAAAAAACCCGTCAACGTATGGACCAAAGCAGCGTTATCGAGCCGACCCAGAAACGCGATCTCGACGAGGACGATAATAGCCACGCAGATTGGCAACAAGCTCGAAACTTTCCTCCTGAGAGTGGAAGGAGACGAAGGAGAGCCATTGGCTACAGGCAATCCTTCGTGGACCGATCCAGTTTTAGGTCCTCGGGGATTGAAGAAGACGCCCATCTAACACAAGCGACGATGGATTGATGAGAAAGAGGATAAAGTTGCCATCTTTGGTTTGCAAAGTCATGTCTTCTGGATTGGTCAGTACTCAGTAGTCTCTCTACCTGCAAATTGTATTTTATTTACATTCAAAATTATATATTTTTGGATGGATTGTGTGACTGTTTGAAACCATGTTTTGATATATAATATGAATATTTTGCACTGCAAATAAAGAAGATAGAAAATGTAATCCGAATCGAATCGAATCAATTATCAAATGAAAGAGCAGGTAAACAGATTCGTTCTTTTAGTTTTAGTGACCAAGGCGGCTAAAAGTAAATCTATATATTAGTATTACAAAGTGAAGATGAGACAATTCTCTTCACTTGCGATTTGTATCAGAGCATCAGTGTAACATAAAAGAGAACATTTAGTCTCTTTTTTACAGGCAAACAATGATTTGAACACCTTATATGTGCCTCTTTCGTCAAGCGTTATTAATGGTGACGAACTCTGCTTATCAGTTCATTCGAGTTTCTTTACGTTCTTTTAGATGGAGAACAAATAAAACATAGTCCCTTGGATCTTGGGTCGAACTCAGTTGTCGGTAAGGGGGGTTGAGTAACCAAATGATTATCGTGTGTGTGGTGGCGATAATTACATGAAGTTACATTTGGGCTGTATTATGGTTTTTGTTATGCTCATTCTGTACGTCGGTCTAACGTGGCAAAAGTAGATGTTTCTTTTAATATATAAAACAGAAAGCAAATAAGCAAACATTGTAATAATTTCCAAATGCGGAAAGAACAAAATTTTCTGTATTTGGAAGTGATGATCTTATTTAGAGTCCACGCAACAGTTGCTCTTTATTGTTTTGTTTTAAAGCGTGGTGTGATATTTTCATTGGCTTGTAACGAAAATGGGCACCCAGAAAGAAAGCACCACCACTTCTACATGATAAAGAGGGCACTTTCAAGGATTAAATATTTTGAGAAATAGCAATCCTTCGTGATGTAAATAAAGTTACAACAACATCGTATAATATATTATTCTAGATCACAATAATGCTTAACTAGTCTAAATCATCTATTATCATTTGATTTACATCTAACCACTTTTTGTAGGATTTTTAGTCTTCTCCCTTTTCTATCTCTTGATAATATCTAGTATAATATGGACTTTTTTTTCCCCAAAGTCTAATATGGACAATTATCTATAGTCTTATCTAATGGATTGAAATATTGTTGAAAAACAGATACCATCTTATCGTCAACCATTTTGGAAACTATAATTTTTTTAAAATATACATCTCTAAAAATATGAAGTAGATTTACTAATTATTATTACTAGTAGACCAAAAAAATAAGAAATATTCATTATTATGATTTAGCTAAGAGAAAAAAAAAGAAAAGAAATCCAAGCACGATCGCCAACCACTAGAATCCTCATTGTCGGAAGGCAAAAACCAAACGAACGGTTAAGAATTCACCACGTGACGCCATCTAATTGGCTAATATATTAAAAACATTTCACATCTTAAGGCTCTTTTCTTATTCGTCCACGTAGCATCTTAACATAATTTAATTATAAATATCACATATACAGAATACAAATAATTAAGAAAAAAAAAAGAAAATTGCGGAGTAGAAAAAAAAAAAAAAAAAAAA
>KE156112.1:129484-141719 GCA_000411075.1 Sisymbrium irio
TCTTGGTCTCGCCGGCAGTTCGATTTCACCCGCCTTGATGAACTGCCAGAGGTCTAAAACTCCTCAAATGATGCCATTCTCACCCCATTTTGCTCCAAAACAACTCCAATTGTAGTGATGACCCCTCCACAACCTGCCATATGCACATGATCACACAAATGCATCCTAAATGCCTAAAATGCAAAGGAAAATGTCAAAAGATGGAGATAAATGGATCCTAAACTAATGAAAATGTAAGAACATCAAAAGATCACAGGTATGATTCTTGAAATGGACCAAACCAAAGTTCTTCACTTGCTCTGACTCCTTCGTTGCTCTCGAATCCAAAGTCGCAGAGGCTATGGAGATCCTGAGGACTGTTAACCAACAACCCGGAGGTATGAGAAGATCATGAAGCAGCATTACATATCTGAAAATATGATGAAATTATTTTCTTCTTTTTTTGTTCAGAGATGAAATCATATATATATTACATGTTTTAAGACATACATCTTAATATCCAATCGTAATTTTACAGTTACAAATTGGAATGGTAAAAAATGGCACTCGAATCATATAAAACAAATTATGTGGTAACAAAAGTTTAAGTTTTAAGCATTTTTTTCTGATTCCTTGAATCGAAATGAAACCTCATTATCATTTAAATAAACAAGAAACAAAGTCAACCATGAAGCATGGCATTCTAAAAAAAAGTGGTATCCAACTAAAACTAATACACTAACTGAGAGACAACGTTTTCAAGAGCAACGACTTGATCAGACGGTTGATACTTTTCAAACAAATTTTATGAAAGTTGAAACCTTCCGTACCGACACGAAGCCTTATGAAAGCTTTAACGTTCTCATTTGTCTTCTTCTCTCTATTTAGTGAAGAGAGAAGAAAACACCAAAAAGAAATGGAATATTGGGGTTGGGACTATATATTTGGAAGGTGGAAAGAGCAATGGTTACCTTCGCTATACGTTGGGAATCTTGAACGGAACGTGAGGGATTCAGATCTCTACGATTTATTTTCCCAGTCAGCTCATGTTGTCTCTGTTCATATCTGCAGAGATCCTTTCACAAATATTTCTTTTGGCTATGGCTACGTATTCTTTACCAGTCGTCAAGATGGTACTAACAAGTTACTCTCTCTTTTTTTTTTCATTTCTACTGCATTTAGTTCCTGTTCGTAAGAGTTAAACCATGTTTTGTCCTTTTTGCCTCATGTGATCCGGTCGTCGGTGACAGCCGAAAGAGCACTGAAAGAGCTAAACTTCGTTTCTTTTAATGGAAATTCCATTAGAGTTATGTATTACAGTGGACATAATCCCAGTCTCAGCGGAGTTGGTAATATATTTATAAAGGTATCACTTCTTCTTTGTGTGTGTGTGTTGCCTTGTCTCTTTTTTGGTTCGTATCCTTTAATTTTACATTGTTTGAGATCGTCTGTGTCTCAGAATCTTGATAGATCTATCGATCACGTAGCACTCAACGATACATTTTCGTGTTATGGATTCATTGTTAGAAGCAAAGTTGCTACTGATGCCTCTGGTCAATCAAAAGGCTTTGGCTGTGTACAATACGACACTGAAGATTCAGCTCATGAAGCGGTAGAACGTATGAACGAAATATTTCTTAGCGGTAAGAAAATATACGTTGGACGTTTTCGTCAGAGAGATTCTGAATGCGGAAAGGCGATCTTCGTCCACGTTGTTGTCAAAAACCTCCCTAAGCATATGACTGAAGAAAAACTGAACACAGTTTTACAAAAGTTTGGACCAACGACGAGTTGTGAGATCAAGATTGATGATCAAGGAAAGTCGAAAAGGTTCGGCTATGTTAATTTTGTGAATCCAGATGATGTAGTCAAAGCTGTTGAGGGTTTGAATGGGAAGAAAATGGGTAACTACAAGGAGTGGTTTGTTGCCAATTCAAGAAAGAAGTATGAGATGGCATCGGCAATGAAACAGCGTTTGAAGAATATTGTAGGAAGATCTCAGGGTTCGGGAAACTTGTGCGTTAAGAATCTTCGTAAAAGCGTAACTGATCAAAATCTCTCTGGCATTTTTTCTTCCTATGGAACTATAACATCTTGCAAGTTTTGTATACACAAGCATACATCGTAGTCGTTTTTCCTAATTTCAAAACTTGCATTTCAAGATTTAAGAATGGGGACAGGTTATGCGAGACACACATGGAGTGAGTAAAGGATCAGGTTTTGTTGCATTTTCGAAACCCGAGGAACTTTCTAAAGCTGTAATAATAGGAACATGCCTACGCATAGACAATGCATCACATCGTATTAGTTGCAACAGAGAAACTAAAGGTTAATGTCTTTTTGTTTTTTTTTTTTTCTTTCTTCTTCGTCATGGATTCAGATGGAAGAGATTAATGGAGAACTGAAGATCAGAAAACAAGTTTATGTGGATCTTGCTATTTCACTTGCAAATGCAACTCCCAAACAGCAGAGAACAGTAAATGAAATGTTTTGTTTACGTTGTCGTCTCTTCTTTTTGTTTTTCTAACGAAAATAAATGATTTGTACAGATGCTAGGTGAGAATCTATTCCCGATGGTGGAACAACTTGAGCCAGAGTCAGCTGCAAAGATCACAGGAATGCTTCTTGAAATGGACCAAACCTAAGTCCTTCACTTGCTCGAATCCTTCGTTGCTCTAGAATCTAAAGTCGCAGAGGCAATGGAGATCCTGAGGAGTGTAGAAGATCAGAAGCATAAGAAACAATCCGTCTGTTTGACTGCATCTCCGGCTAAACTCACTCTGTCTCGGGATCACCTGAAGAAAGTGACAGAGTCTGACAATGTTACAGAGGCTCTCGAATCCAACGTTACAGAGGCAACAACAACGGAGGTCGTTATAGTAAACCACCACATCAGCTTCAACAATACAGAGGTAGGTGGGTCCGAATCTGCGAATGACTTAAAGTCCTCTCTAAGCCCATGTTTTAAAAGCCCAAAGCCCAGTTCATAGCGCGTGTAAACAAACGCCTAAGGGCGCGTGAGGAGTCGGTCGTGTTGTTGACCAACAACAGATTTGATTCCTTAAACGGACTCGGGGAATGATGTGGTTACAGGTCACTCTCTGTGGCTAAAAATGCTAACATATCTTTGTAATATAGTAGTAAATTTTGGTTTTAAACTTTTTTTATTTGAAAGAAAAGAGAAAATTACACCACTTCCAATTGTTTCAGTATTGTAAATTGTGATCTCAAATATTTTATACAATTAAAACTTATACAAATTTAACCAGACAAAAAAACTCAATATATTACAACCTAATAAAAGATATGACTAAACAATGTTTACATTGATAAATATTTTAATGTCCAATCATTTTTTGCCATGTAATATATATCAGAAATGAAGATATTTGCAACCATATACAACAAATTACATTATTCATACTATGGGTTATTTTGCATTTCCATTTCTGTTTGAAGTTTTTTGTAGGAGTTTCTTTTGCTCAGTAATTTTTCTGAAATAGTTAGTTAGTGATTGTATATTAGGAGGTTTGTGTCTTGTTTTCCAAAAAATATGCATGTTAGTAAAAACAGGCTTACAAATTTTTTTTTTATAATATATTGCTACTAAAATCGTTCATCTTGATACTCTATATAAAAATACAATTTTTTGTGACTAAATTGACTTTATTATCAATGATGTACACAATGTTATAAAAATACAATTATTCAGGTAAATATGATGCAATTATTGTTTATCATAGATTCTTATTATGTAATAAAATAGAATTCTAGGCTGAAGAATTATCTTTATAATTGTTCTGAAAGAATTAGAAATGTTTTAGTTTTTCGGGACTTAATTTTTAATTTATAAAAACATTACGATTCTGAATTATAAAAAAGAATGTTTTAGATACTAAAAAAATTGCATATTAGTCAACAAAATATATGTGGTAGGAAATGTCTCTGTCTAAGATGGATTCACGTACACATGTTCATTATAAGTTACTTAAACAGGCAACCTGATTTTATTATATAACGACCCTTATTCAGTCATCGCAAATCACATTTCTTCTTCTTAATCTTAACGCCTCTCTCACTGCTTAAGTCATGCCTCCTCCTCTTATTCATCATCCACCTAATTCTCGTGTTGATTTTCTTCGGAAATTTCTCATACCTTCTTTGAAGGAAAGCCTCGCCAACATACCACCGGAACGACACAGAAATGTAAACTTAATTATTTTTGTATATTGATTATTTTTGAAATAGAATTTATTTATCTTATTTTTACTTAAATTTCTCTGTTTGTAGTTGCTTGGTGAGAGTCTCTACCCTTTGGTAGAAGAACTTCAGCCAGTTTTTGCAGCAAAAATCACGGGAATGATTCTTGAACTAGAGCAATCCAAAATCCTTCAGCTGTTAGAATCACCCGAAGCCCTCAAAAACCAAGTCAACGAGGCAATTGATGCTTTAGGGGACTGGATTCCCCAACAGCTGCAGCTACAAGAGCAAGAAGCTAACGAGTTCAAAGCATCCATGCGCTCGGCTAAGCTGTGATGTGATTTCCTTGCTTTTAATCTATGCTTCGTATTGAATTTGAATCTTCGTTTTTGTTTCAAATAAAACTTTAAGATGCTACCATTATTCTTAATGGAGTGAATCTTGTAAGGCAAAAGTGCCAACAATAATAATAATAATAATAACAAAAAAAACGTTTTGCGTTTTTCAAATAAATAGCATGGGGTGGTCGAAACTTCAATTGATAGAATAAGTTATAACAAAGGGAAAAAAATGTTAATAAGGACTCCTTTTTAATCGATTTGATTATACATATTGTTCATAGCCAAATCAACTAAAAATATGGATAGATGGGCATCTCCAACTTATTTTGTCCTTCTATCATTACAACAGTTTCGCAACAACAATAACATCAATAATAAAATGAAAATGAAGTAAGTAACTTTGAATCCACAAACTTGTTACAAGCATATATACGATAAGCACGAAAAAAATAATGTTGATATCAGATTTGTTTTTTTTTTTCTTTTTTTTTTTACAAAATTACTAACTCAGTAACTGTTATTCGGTTTCTTAACGCAAAAGAGAGAGAGAAAAAGAAAAAGGTATTTATATGAAATGTTCAAAAACCCTAAATCGCGTTTCGTCTCCCAAATCTGCCGCCGCCATCGTTGATCCTGGTAATTTCTCAAACCCCGTAATCTCGTCCTACACTGATCCATTCGCTTTCCGTCCTCAAAATCATGTCTTTATGCATCATAGTTTCAAGCATTGCGAACGTTACTCTTTTCTTTTGTTCCGCTTGAAACCGTTTCGTTAGTCGAGAAGAAGTGAGTTTACTTGGCTAAATGTAGATAAGATTGTAATCATTGTGTTTTGGTTGTCTACAGTTATGGATTGGAGTTACTCTGATCCACGTCCAATGTTCGTGCAATCGCCTTACGGTGTTTGGAACCAAACGCAGATGATTGATTCGATGAACAACGATAAACTCGAGTTGCATTCACAATCCGAACCACATTCGCAATCTCAGCAGCAGCCTCCTCCTCTTCACCAGTTACAGCCTTTGATGAAAAGGCCAAGGCTTCACGAAGAAAACGTCTTCAATCAAGTTTCGTCTTTTCCCCCCACGAGTAGTAACAACAACAATGCTTGGATGGTTCCGTCGTCAAACGCTCCTCCTGTCAACAAAGGCACTGCCAAAATATTCTACAAGACTAGGCTTTGTGCCAAGTTCAAGGCTGGGACTTGTACAAATGGAGAGCCTTGTAATTTTGCTCATGGGATGGAGGATATGAGGCAACCTCCTTCGAATTGGCAGGAGATTGTTGGACCTCCTCTTCAAAACAGGGACAGAGAGAGGGAGAGGGAGAGAGAAAGGGAAAGGCCATCTTTGGTGTCTGTTGGGAACAATAGTGTTGTTAATCGGGAAGATGATCAGAAGATCATCTTGAGGATGAAGCTTTGTAGGAAGTTTTGTCTTGGTGAGGAGTGTCCTTATGGGGAGAGGTGTAATTTCATTCATGAGGATCTTTCCAAGTTCCGTGAGGATTCAGGGAAACTCAGAGAGAGCTCTGCTATAAGCGTTGGTACGACTGTTGCTGATTCACCGTCTCTTGACAATGGTATGGCTGCTTCTCATCAAATTGAAGTAAATAGACAAGGAACCATCCCTGTAATTGTACCTCCACCTATGAACAATGGTGGTGGTGGTGGTGGTGGTGTGAAGACTGTGTACTGGAAGACTAGGATATGTATGAAGTTTGAGAAAGGTCAGTGTCCTTACGGCGATAACTGTCACTATGCTCATGGGCAAGCAGGTATGTTATAACCTTTGTTAATATAATCATCCTTGTATAGATTTTGATACTATCTTTAACCTGACACTTGTGGATTGTGTCTGTAATATGATCCTGTGTTTCTGATTTTGGTTTGTTGATTACAAAATTGCAGAGCTGCTTAACTCTGTTGGAAGAGTTGAAGTAGAAGCTGTGCACGCAGTAGCGTCTGTGAGTAAACAGCCAGTGATACCTGCAAACGAAGCATTTGCAATGAAACCCACTGCACAAGTAACAGCAGATTCTTCTGGCCTTAACGATGAAGTGCGACGAAAGAAGTGTTTGCTCAAGTGGAGTGACTCCAAGAAGATTAATCGAATCTATGGAGACTGGATCGATGATTTACCGGTGGGTCCAAAGTCGACAAAACCAGTGGAGAGTTAAGTCTTCCTAGTCTGCTTCCATTTGTCTTTTGTCTTTAATGATCAAAGTTGAATAAAGCTTTGGTCGAAAATTTTGAACAGTAGAAATAATCTTCTTGTCTTGTTTCATTAGCAATTCTTTGATTCGCTATGTTCTTGATGGATAACATATATATAGCTTAGGATTTCCCTTCCATGTTAATCTTTGATTACGTAAGTGGCTTGGATGGTCAATAGATTCATCTTCATTTTTTACTATAATGAATTATTTTATTAAAGTACCATACCCAACACACCACTACCCATTAATATAACCCAAGTACAAATCTCTGATAAGTCAATTATGTTACCTAAGCCTGGTATCTTCAGTACTTGTATGTTTGATTAATCTTTGCTCTCTTGAAGTTGATAAGCAAAATATGAATGCTTGTGCCTTGTGGTTAGGTTCATCCGATGCAAATAATGGAGAATAAATCCATTTGACAACATATAATAGTCTTTATGCCAAATACCAACAAAAGATCATTGTGGTTTCTTCCCCTACAACAAAACAATTAAGAAATATATCGTTTTAACGGCTGAAAGTGGAAATCATATTTTGGTTGTATCTTCATTAGTATTGTAATCCTAGCTTTATTCTTTTTATAGACATCACAGAAGTTATATGGCCCCCCAAAAAATTAATAGTTTCGTAACGTCTCCTTTACTATATTCCCCACTTCTCCGTTCCATTTTGTGAACTTTTTTGATATTATATTTGTTTTCTTTTCAATATGACATGATGGGTAATTAAAGAATTTGTAGTAGTAAAAACTGTCGGTGGAGGCTGGAGGGCATTCGGAATCCTATGGCCCTCCAAAAAATGAAAATAAAAAGGAAAAGAGAGAAATAATACTTGTCTTGCTAGTGACTTGGTGGATTACTGGGGTGGTCTAACCATGATTAGTTTATATTTTTTCTCATAAATAATGAAAGTAGGTAGAATCGATTTCTAGGCCAAACACTTCTGTATATTTTGGTCAACTCTTCTATGTAAGGCTGATCAATAATCAAAACTGTTGAAATTCTAACGTTGGAAATGTTTAACATTTCTTTTTGGCAACCGTTGATATTGTTTCTGTATCATCTTCTAGAAATGTTATTTACTTGATAGAAGCCTACCAAAAAAAAGGAGAACCGAAAGAAGAAGAAGAAAACCACGAAAAGAAGAGAGATGGCAAAAGTAATTATCAAAGAAAAAGCTACAAGACGAATGTCACTGTCATTAGGTAGCACTAAATGTCTTGTGGACTTAAATTAACGCATTCATTAATTTGCAAATACTCTTTTTAATCTTTTGTTGGTATTTGGCATAAAGCCTATTATATGTTGTCAAATGGATTTAGGGGAAGATATTACTCTAATGCAAACAAAATGATGGTTAAGTGTTGAAATTGTTATTATTAGTGAGTGAATTTTTATTTTATATGATTGAATCTCGAGTGAAATTATGAAGAGCAGAGTTTTAAAATAGTTTCTTCATTAAACACTTTGTACTACAACTTCATAATGCAAAACAATATATAAAACCCTCTACTCTTTAGGTACTTTAATGCTTATTTATGAGTTGAAACGTAAACAATTAATATCACAGTCACATAGTCACTTTGATACCTCTCTCTCTACCTTATTTACTTGTAAAGATTCATCTCTCTCCTTCTTCTCCTTCTTCTTCTTCTGCTTCTTCTTATTCTTTTTTGTCGCAGATATAAGTCAGAAACTTGTAAAATCTGGGAACTACATAAAAATATGTAAAGACTTTGCATCCAAACCTTTCTTTGATCATTTACATCTTCTGGGGTCTTGTTATTTGATTAGTCTCAGTCGAATGTAAAGTTTTATGCATAAGTCTTATGCTCTAGCCCCATTTTAATGTGTTGCAGAAGAAAATCTTACAGCAAAAATGGATGCAAACCAGTGGCGATCGAAGAAGAAGATAGAAACTGCAGCAGAAACACTACAAGGTCCTTCAAGAAGAAACATCAGAGGACAGGTAAATAAACTCTTGCAGAAGTAGCTAAATCTTGCTTTAAACGTTTTTTTATGTTTTCTTGAGCATAACTTGATTGTTTAGTAGCTCCTGTTCTGTCTATGTTTGCTTTTCAACTTCAAAAACAGCTTAGCAAATGTCTTTTTTGAGTGTTGATTATTGACTTGTTTTGGTATTTAGACACGTACGGTTCCTCCAGGAAATGGAGTTAGACCCGAGAGAGCTCGAAAAAGTCTAAACGAGAAGCTAGAAACTCTTGTCTCAACCTCCCCTAAGAAAGATCCTCATGTGAATCTTTACGGCGATAAAGGTGTGGCAGATGAGATTTTCCTGAAAGATCAAGAAATGAGTCTTGATATTGGGTCGGTGAATGGAGATTCATCGCCTTTTTGTGATAAGCTTCTGCAACGAATGGAGCTTCTGGGGAGAGACCATGAGGCAAGGAGACTTGATAACAACAGTTTCAGATCAATTGACATTAAGAAGGAGAGAAAAGAAGAATATGCATATGATGATCTAATTGAGATGAAGTCAAAAGTTCAAACTTTAGCCGCTGAGAACTGTCAGCTGAAGAAGTCGCTTGTGGCGAAAGAAGAGCTCGCTGTAAGCCTACAAGAGCGTAAATTCCAGGTGGAATCAGAATTTGAAGCGTTGATGACAAGATTAGATTCTACGGAGAAAGAAAATGCGTTCTTGAGATATGAGTATACTGTTCTTGAGAAGGATCTTGAGGTGAAAACAGAGGAAACAGAGCATACTCGCAAGTCAATGGAGCTAACACATAAACAGCAACTTAGAAATGTGAACAAGATTGTGGAGCTTGAAGCTGAATGCCAAAGATTAAGACTTCTGTTTCGAAAGAAGTTTCCAGAGAGGTCAATATCAATGAGGAACGAAGGGGAAGAAAGGAAAATGGAGATGAAAAGAAGAAATGCCAATAAGAGCGATTTGATGATGAGAGATGAAGCTCAGAGCCGGAAGCTTAAGTATGACCTGTTGATGGAGCAGATTGGGAATGTTAGGGCAGAGAACAAGAATCTTATGGACATCATTATGAAGAAAAACATGGAGATTAAAGATCTTAGCCGTGGACAGAAACCGTTAAGTGCTTCCAGTTTCGATATTAGAAGCGAAAGTAGCGTGATAAGCCCTTCTGGTTCGAAGGAGATGAAGTTACTGATGGATGATTTTAATGAGATGGAGAAGTTAGCCATCGTTTGTACTGATAAAAGTCCAAGGGAGGATGATGAAAAGGAAGGATCGTTTGATTGGATCCAAGTTGTTTTGAGCGCTATATCGAAGCAAGAGAGGATATCGAAACGCGGTGTTAAAGAACTACTACAAGACATCAAGATTGCTTTAGGGTGTGTGGATGATGATGAAGAGACCAAGAAAGCTGAAGGAGATCCTCTCTGCATCACATGGAAATCTCCTATTGAATCAGGTCCAATGACAAAGGATGAGATCAAGAGACACTTGGCTCAAGCAGCGGCTGATGAAGTGGAGAAAACTGAATCTGATAAGAGGCAAGAACTGAGAGATAAGCTTGAGGAAGCCGAGGAAAAGATCAGAAGCCTAGAAGCAGAGGTCAAAGCGTTGAGAGAGCGTAAGGAAACGGTAGAGGCTGAGATAGAAACGGAGAAATCGATGAAGGAAGATCTTGATACAAAGCTACACATCACTGAAGCTAAGCTCAACGAGACACAGAAGAAATTATCTTCTCTTGAAGTAGAATTTGACTACAGAAAGAGCTGTTGTGAAGAACTCGAAGGGACTTGCATCGAGCTTCAGCTTCAGCTAGAAAGGTAACCAAAACCGTAATCACATCTAAAGTCTCAAACATTCTCCCTTTTGCTATAGAAAACTCATCACGTTTGTGTGAGTTTTTGCAGTGTCGAAACGAAGAAACCGATGCAGAAGAAAAAAAACGTGAGTAGAAAGATTCAGAATGCACAGACTAAGATATCAAAATTTGGGGTTCATAGGTGTTTGATTATGATGGAGTTTTTGTTTGCAGGGATGGGATATTGCAGCAGCTTCTGTGAAGTTATCAGAGTGTCAAGAAACAATTACCAATTTACGGAAGCAACTAAGAGCTTTATCGACAACAGAAACGAGCAACACAGTGAAATTTATACACAAAAGATCTCTCCGGGAAAGTATTGAAGACTCAACGGCGAAAGATTCATCCTACAAAGCAGAGGAGGATGATAATAACGTTGCTCATGATGATGGTAACAATTACAGTGCCTTGATCGTGTACGAACAAGTGAAGGCAAAAGGTGAGAAGAGGGAGATGGCTCCGAGAAAGAAGCAAGGATTAGGTTTCTTGAAGAAGTTGCTGTTCAGGAAGAAAAGAGTGAGCAGCAAGAAATGTCTTGCCTTGACTATGTGAGGAATAAAGAAAAAGATCAAAGGGGAAAGGGTTTTTATAACGGCTTTGGTTTGTGTTTGTGTATGGTATGTATTGGGTGGTAGTGAACTGTTTGTGCGTATGTTTGTGTCTGAGATGTGACGAGTGTAGACAGACTTCTGATTTTGATAATAAGACGGAATGTGATGATCCACGTAAACTTGGACAATGGAAACCAAAGTGAGTTTCCTCTTAGACTACTCCATTTGGTGCTAGACATATTCACCGTAGGCCCATATGTAAGCCCAGTTTGTTTTCAAGATAATTATCAAAGCTTCTCTTCATACGATTGTTGTAAACAACTAAGCACATAAAGCGAGTTATAAAGTGGGTCTATCGAAATATCAAATAGTGTGTAATTGAAATGTAAACAAATGCTATAAACCCTTTCAGCAAGAAGCAAAAAAGAAGTGTGGTAGAATCACCATGAAGAATATAAAAATCAACAAGCAAGAGCTCTACATCATATAAAGCAGCAAACTACTATAATGGCAATTCATTTAGAAACTCATGGCACTCAATAGGTCGATGTCAAAAGCTAGTATAATAAGCTGTTTTCATATCTGTAATGCAAAAAGTTGACTTACCTTTAGACTAAAAAAGGAAAACGAAAGGTTAACTTTAAGACTTTAAAGGCTTTTAGCATATCTTCCATTTGCTTTTTAACAACTTTTCCCAACTCCAAAAGCCAATCAATAAGAAGAGAAATTAGTTACATACACTAAAAAAAAATATAAAAATCAGTAGTATATATATATATATATACATAAAACCTAACTTTTGGGTTCATCAAAAGCATTTTTGTATTTTAATTCACAATTTTCCATCAAATACACCAAAAAATGACCACTATCGGTCTTTTCTTTTTCTTTTCTTTACTAATTTAAATAAACATATAAAAGACTAAAAAAATAATTACTGTGAAAAATAAAAAAATCAAAAGGGGACCACTTCGCTGCAGGCGAAATCATGGGAGTTAGCGAAGGAGTAGTCAGGCCATGAGTCTCTGAGAAGCTTCAGTAGCTTCTGTGCTTTCTTCTTCGCTCTCTCCGTACACTCACTCTGCACCATCAGCAGCAACTGAACCACCACTCCCGCCGCCGCCGCCTCGTGTCTC
>KE156112.1:153352-175665 GCA_000411075.1 Sisymbrium irio
GATGAAAAATTTAGTTTAATAAAAACTTAGGCAGTACTATATTGATCACCGGAGTTCGAGTATTTCAACATGGTCTTTCCGGATTCATGATTAGTTTTTGCGTCTGAAAAACCTAAGCTGTAAAATATGACTATCTGATATTTATAGCTAAAAAAAAGTAAATAAAATATAATCTGTTTGAAAGTAATAAATAGAATAATACACATGATATAACAGGGTGCTATTACATTCATCCAAGACAATAAACACCCAATATTCCAATTGGCTTGCCTTTACTACGAATGAAACGACTCAACTTCAATCGACTATGGTAATCACAGACTCACTAACATAAATTAGGAGAATACACATTCGTAAGTTGTTGAAAGTCGAACCCCTTATTGGTACTGTTTTAATTTTCTTAGTACAATCTAACGTATGTTACCATCATAATATATATATATATATATATTAACTTAAAACATATATATTAGCCGAATATGGTAAAAGCATCTGGTCGCTAGCTGAATATTAAAAAGAAGGATATCATCTAAATATTATCAGTTTCCATTATTTTACCTAACAATGGTAGTACTACTGTATGGGTAAGCAATAAAAGAATGCATAAGTAACTTTTTGAAAATACGTTTTTGCTTTATTTGGTTAAAAAATATATATGAAACGTGGATTTCATAATGAAGACTTTCTCGTTTTATTTTCCGAACTGAAATGATCATATAAGTAAGTTTTTAGGGTGCAAGCAACAAAAAAATAATTGAAAAATTCATTGGCTGTGTCGTAATCTGTAATAATAACAATACCTTGTACAACCACGACATCAAAATTGTTCTTAAAAATATTTTATATTGATATTAAAGGTGTTATTTTATAATTTCCCAAGTGCGTGTTACACATGGGTCAGAGGGGTTCCTAGTACCTACCGAGTAAAGGTTAGAAGAGTCTTCAAGAAACCACTTTGTGAAATGTCAGAATTAGGTTTTCCAAACTAAGAAACATGCTGTAACTATTAATTACACAAAAAGTAGTTAGAAAAAATGAATTTCTTATCAATATTATTATTACTATTAACTTTTCATATTTAATTACTATGAAAATATATATCACGTCAAAGTTTGATATAAAATCTAGCATCTAGACGTAAGAATGAATAAAATAAATCATGAGAAGAATTTTTTTTTTTTGCTTAAATGTTAAATATCAGAAGAAGTTTTTAAAATTTTATTTCGATAATTACGAGTTTTAATTAGTTAGTTTAAAAAATACTAGTTGATTCATAGAAAATAGAGAATAACTAAGAAAAAAGCTTACCTCGTTGAATCAAATTATGAATTATTCAGTCTCCTTTAACAAAAAAAAATTAATGTGTGTTTTTTTTTGTTTTTAATAAAACGAAATTTCTTGAAACTATATACATTATATATGCCCATGGCCCCATGTGATGGTGACTTTTTCTTCTTCTGTTTCCTAGAATAAAATATAAAAATGTAATAAAGTAATGGTGACACGTCAGAGCCAATACGAAGAACACATCTATCCCTCTCGCGTTCCACTTTCTCTCTCGGAGACAAAAGTATCCGTCTCTATATATACTTTGACGCAACAGTTGCACAAATCTCACTGAAACATAACCAAAACCAAACACACAAACAATGTCTACTCCAACAAGACTTGCAACCCTTCTCGTCATCCTCTCCGTGTTAGTAGTTTCCTCGTCTCTCGGCGGGGTCACGGCGATGAAGCGGAACGATGCGGAGTTGAAGATGTTCGAGCGGTGGCTTGTGGAGAATCACAAGAACTATAATGCTCTGGGAGAGAAGGACAGACGGTTCGAGATCTTCATGGACAACGTGAGGTTCGTGCAAGAGCACAACTCGATTCCTAATCAAAGTTACGAACTTGGTCTGACCCGGTTCGCTGATCTGACGAACGAAGAGTTCCGAGCGATTTACTTGAAGACGAAAATGGAGAGGACTAGAGTTCCGGTCAAGACGGAGAGGTATCTACATAATGTTGGAGATAGTTTGCCTGATGAAGTCGATTGGAGAGCCAAAGGCGCTGTTGTTCCAGTAAAAAACCAAGGAAGCTGTGGTATGACTCTGTTTCAAAGCTCTCTCCTTTCTTTCTAGCGTTTTATGTTACGTGTTGAATAGTGAAAGTCATGATTGAGAGGTATTTGGCGATGAACAGGAAGTTGTTGGGCGTTTTCGGCGATTGGAGCGGTGGAAGGTATAAACCAGATCAAGACAGGGGAGTTGGTATCTCTGTCGGAACAAGAACTTGTTGACTGTGACACGAGTTACAATACTGGATGTGGTGGTGGTCTCATGGACTATGCGTTTCAGTTCATTATCAACAACGGTGGTATTGATACAGAGGAAGATTATCCTTATACCGCAACTGATGTTAACATGTGCAATTCCGACAAGGTTTATACAACACCTGATCATAGTGCCAAATGTTTTTGAAGTTTATGGTTATAAAATTTGGTATATTTATGTGTTATGTTATGTTTTGTCTTCCTGCAGATGAACACTCGTGTTGTCACCATCGATGGTTTTGAGGACGTTCCTGAAAACGATGAGAAGTCATTGAAGAAGGCTCTTGCTAACCAACCAATTAGTGTTGCTATTGAAGCCGGTGGCCGAGCTTTCCAGCTTTACAAATCCGTAATACACTAAACAAACCTCTTTTAGTTATGATTGGTTTTTCTTAAAAATACCAATTCATTAAAGTGTTATGCTTTGTTGTTACTCTTCAGGGTGTGTTTACAGGAACATGTGGAACAGCTTTGGACCATGGTGTGGTAGCCGTGGGATACGGAACCTCAGAAGGTCAAGACTACTGGATTATCCGTAACTCATGGGGACCAAACTGGGGAGAAAGCGGATACGTTAAGCTCCAACGTAACATCGATGACTCGTCAGGGAAGTGTGGTGTGGCGATGATGGCTTCTTACCCTACAAAATCATCGAGCTCAAACCCACCAAAACCGCCACCGCCTTCACCTGTTGCTTGTGACAAGTCTTACACTTGTCCAGCCAAGTCCACTTGTTGTTGTCTCTATGAGTACAAAGGCAAATGTTACAGCTGGGGATGTTGTCCCCTCGAGTCAGCCACTTGCTGCGATGACGGATCTAGCTGCTGCCCTGAGTCATACCCTGTCTGTGATTTGAAGGCCGGTACTTGCAGAATGGTTAGTTTCTTTTTCTCTCTTACGGCTTAAAGAAGTTGTTTTTGTTTGTTAACGTTTGACTGATTCTCTTATGAATTTTGGCTTGGACAGAAGGCAAACAGTCCGTTAAGCGTAAAAGCTTTGACCCGAGGCCCAGCGACTGCGACCACGAAGGCTACTAACGTGCTTGTGAGCAGCGCTTGAGGAGAGACGAAACGAATAAAGGAACCGTATTGATTTTCAGCTTTTCATCCCTAGTGTCCAAGATTCAGTCCTTTGTCTTTAGACACTTCGAGATTGGATCATAGTATGATTGCACTTGTTTTAGTATGTTATCTTGTATTTGATTTGATATGCTGTAAATGTTTAAGAAGTAATCTGATATGTGCTCGGTAGCAGTATTGTCATCTTACTGGAATAATAAAATATTCGACCCAATTGAAATTGTAACAAACTTTCGCTTTTAGGTACTACATAGCATTCAGTTGTAAGGGCCGCACATAGTTTCATACAATTCTAAACTTAGCGTGTTAAAGCTACAAAAGAACAGTGGTGAATGGTGCTTAGTCAAATGACCAAGAAAATGTTAATTTGATTTAATCAGATACGCAATAGTAACCACTCTCTTCCACGTTTTAATTTATATACATTGAAAATTTCCAGAATTACATAATAACTTAAACGAAGATGTTAATTTGATTTAATCAGATACGTAATAGGTAGCTTGATATATTATTATATCAATAAGAAAACTACATCCGACGATTCATATCACATAGTTAATTTCCGACGATTATATCAATAAGAGAATGTTAATTTGATTTAATCAGATACGAAATAATAACCAGCTTGATATTCTTATTGATATAATCATATAATAATATATCAAACTGACAGAGTGACAGGTCAGGTTATACCGCCGATCTTCAACACACAACCAATCACTTTCCCTCTTCTTGTCTCAAACGTCCATCAAGTCTTGCAAACATCTCACTGAAACAAAAAGCAAAACCAATGGCCGTAGCTCCAATGAGGTCTGTAACCATAACTCTCTTGTCCCTCTCGACGTTACTACTTTCCTTGTCTCTCGGCGTCGTCACAGCTACAGAGGAGGAGGTGCGCCTGATGTACGAGCGATGGCTTGTGGAGAATCGTAAGAGTTATAACGGTTTTGGAGAGAAAGAGAGAAGGTTTAAGATCTTCAAAGACAACTTGAAGTACGTCGAAGAGCATAATTCAATCCCGAACCGGACTTACGAACTCGGTTTGACCCGGTTTGCGGATCTGACGAATGAAGAGTTTCGAGCTATTTACTTGAGGAAGAAGATAGAGAGGACAAGAGATTCAGTGAAAGGAGAGAGGTATTTGTACAAGGAAGGAGATGTATTACCTGATGAAGTCGACTGGAGAGAGAGAGGAGCAGTTGTTCCAATCAAAGATCAAGGAGACTGTGGTATGACTTTTTTTTCTTTTTCTTTTCTCAGCTTCTTGATCTTGGACTACGATTAAGACTTCTTGATAAATAGGGAGTTGTTGGGCGTTCTCTGCGATTGGAGCGGTGGAAGGTATAAACCAGATTAAGACAGGGGAACTGGTATCTTTGTCGGAACAAGAACTCGTTGACTGTGACAGAGGTTTCGTCAACGCTGGATGTGATGGAGGTATCATGAACTATGCTTTTACGTTCATCATAAAAAACAGTGGTATCGAGACAGATGAAGATTATCCTTATACCGCAACTGATGGTAGCTTCTGCAATGCCAACAAGGTTTTTTGAAAATCCAACAATTTTTGCTTTCAGTTTTGTTTTAGTTTGATTATACTTTTGAATTTTTGATTTTGTAGTTATGTGTTTCTTTTTTCATTCTGTAGAAGAACAACACTCGTGTTGTTACCATTGATGGTTATGAGGACGTTCCTAGAGACGATGAGAATTCTTTGAAGAAAGCTGTTGCTCATCAACCTGTTAGTGTTGCCATTGAAGCTAGTAGCCAAGCTTTTCAGCTTTACAAATCTGTACATTTCCCACCAAAACCTTTGATTCGGGATATTGTGTTTTCTTGTAAACCCCCTAATTTCTATTGGTTTCTTTTTTTTTTTTGTCTTGTACCTCAGGGTGTGTTAACAGGAACATGTGGAATATCTTTGGACCACGGTGTGGTAGTCGTGGGATATGGATCATCAAGTGGTGAAGATTACTGGATCGTTCGTAATTCATGGGGATCAAACTGGGGAGAAAGCGGATACGTTAAGCTCCAACGTAACATCAATGATTCATTTGGGAAATGTGGTATAGCAATGATGGCTTCTTACCCGACCAAGTCGGTCTCGTCATTTGATTTGTTGGCTGAGTTTTGATCTGGTTTTTCTGTAACAAATGTGTGTAAACACTAATCTGATATTAATACTCCATAATCCAATTGTGAGGACTTTCAAATGCTTTGAGGTGAGATCCAACTTTGGACCACCAATTGAAAAAAGAACTCTTTGAATGAAAAGAGACTAAGACAAAACGGTGTGTTTTGGTAAGGAGGGCGATTGGCGATCTGTTTGGCGATTAGGGTTAAACTTGTGCTTCAGCCGCAAGGCTCCGCTCTCGCCGACGTCTGCTTCTCGGCTGGCGCCATGAAGGAGACTCAGGAGACTGTGGGGGAACAGCCTGTTTCTCCTACACCAAGCTCGTGGGCCTCAGTGGCTCAAAACAAGAAATCACTGTCAATGTATGATGTTGAGGTTCAAAATACAGAAGGGAAAAAATTGGTGGCGGTGCCAGATGAGATCTTTGTTGATGCACCACCACTTTGGGAAGAGTTTGTTCAAGGAAAATTCTTGTCAACAGCACCCCATGTAGCAAAGGTTCACGTCATTCTCAATAAGATTTAGACACTAGGAGACACTTCTCAGAAAATTGAAGTTTTTGCAGTCAATAAAACGACAATGAGATTTCGTATTAGCAACCCAAACACGCAGGAGAGAGTCCTGAAAAGAGGCATATGGAACATAGCTAATATCCCAATGGTGGTTTCTAAGTGGGGACCAATCGTGGAAGAAAAAGAAGTGGAAGTCCACTCCATTCCCATGTGGGTTTACCTTAAAAAGTACCCCTAAACATGTTTTCATGGAAAGGTCTTAGCTTCATTGCTAGTGCAGTAGGGCGACCAACTCGATTACATCCGGAAACGGCAGCTTGTTCAAGATTTGATATGGCAAAAGTGTGTCAATGCAGAGCTCTCAAAGGGTTTCCCAAAGAAAATCAGCTTCACAAAGGACGGGAAGGAATCAGAGGTTGAATTCGTCTACCCGTGGCTACCGCAGCAATGCACCGGGTGCAACAAATGGGGTTACACAATATCTAAATGTAAACAGACTGAGAATACTACTTCCCCTTTTGAGACAACAGTTGTTCCCACGGAGAAGATAGCAGAATCAGATAATGGAGGAATAACTGAGAAGAATGCTCAGACAAACGTAGAGATTGTGGAAATTCCTCTGGAAGACAACACGAATGTGAACGTTGGAGAATGGTCAACAGTCTCACCTGCAAAGACATGTCGCAGCCCTGTCAAAACTAAGGATCACTCAGAGGTTAAAAATCAGATAATTCAAGCCTCTAAATACTCCGTATTGAGTGACTCAGGGGAAGATGGAGAAATTATAGAAGAAAGTGCAGAGAGTGTGGAAATTGATACCACCTCCCTTGAACCCAGTATCAAAGAACCGAGAGAAACTATGCTTGCTTCGACAAAGGAGGCCGAAGGTACAACACAACGAATCTCTTTACCTCGAGTATCTAAAAATCACCACAAATTTGTTTCGACAAACTCAGCTCAAGCACATCCTGTTTCGAGCAACTGAGTAAACCGAAACAACACCAATGTCTAGCTTCTTCTGGAATGTCCGCGGATTAAATAAAGCTACAAAACATCCTATAATCCGCAATTGGATAAACAAAGAGGAAATGATGTTTGGTTGTTTGATAGAAACTCGTGTAAAAGAAAGAAGGAGTCAAAAAATAATTGACTCAGTTTTTAAAGGATGGTCAGTTATGACAAATTACGAGCATAATACTCTTGGTCGTATTTGGGTTCTTTGGAAGGACACTGCAAGGCTCACGCCTATCTACAAATCTGACCAGTTGATTACTTGTTCAGTCTTGCTAGAAGGAAGAACAGAAGAATTTTTTTGCTCTTTTATCTACGCAAAGAATACCATTGAAGAGAGGAAACATCTGTGGGATGACATTAAACATCATCACACGAGTCCTATGTTCAGAAATAAACCATGGATGCTTATGGGAGATTTTAATGAAATCATCAAACGTGAGGAACACTCTGATTCTGAATCAACAGTCTTAACTCAGGGATCGCAGGATTTCCAAGATGTAGTCTGTCAGTGTTCTCTAACAGATTTGGGATACCATGGACCACTCTTTATGTGGTGTAACAAGAGAACAGCGGGTTTGATATGCAAAAAACTTGATCGAGTTCTGATCAATAGTGCTTGGCTGCACAATCTCTCAAATGTTTATGGAGTTTTTGAAGCTGGAGGTATTTCTGATCACTTGAGATGTCGTATCCAATTCCACCAAGAGAAGGAGGACACTAAACGCAAGCCTTTCAAATTTTTGAATGCTGTTGGGAATATGCCAGAATTTCAGACCACCGTGAGCTCGTTCTGGAATAAAACAGAGAAGCTTTTCCATTCAACCTCTGCTTTGTTCCGTTTAACAGAGAAACTCAAGGATTTAAAGATCCCAATAAGAAAGCTCAGCAAGGAGAAGATGGGTATGCTCCGACAAAAATCAAAAGAAGCATATCAAACGTTGTGCGACAAGCAGCAAGCTACTCTTGCTAACCCTAGTGAAGAAACAATAGAGGAAAAGGCACAGGCCTACAGACGCTGGCAACAAGTCGCTGAACTGGAGGAACAATTTCTAAAACAAAAATCCAAACTACACTGGCTCAAAGTGGGAGACCAGAACAATAAAGTGTTCTACAATGCAGTAAAGGTTAGACAGATGAGAAACAGCATCAGAGAAATTGAATGCGAGAATGGGGAAATGGTTACATCTCAGAATGCAATAAAAGAAGAGGCAGAACGGTTCTTTAAAGACTTCTTGTCACACACACCTTCTGATTTCACCGGAATGTCAGTAGAAGAACTGCAGCATTTACTACCGGTCAGATGCAGTAATCTGGAAAAAAGTTTCCTCGAAAGGGAGGTCACTGAAGAGGAAATTCGGCGAGTAGTGTTCTCAATGCCATCAAACAAAAGCCCCGGTCCGGATGGTTACACAAACGAATTTTACAAATCTGCCTGGCCAATCATTGGAAAAGAAGTCACCATTGTGATCCAATCTTTCTTTCTGAAAGGTTTTTTGCCAAAAGGACTCAACTCCACCATTTTGGCACTTATACCAAAGAAGAAGGAAGCAAAAAAGATGCGAGACTACAGGCCAGTATCCTGTTGTAATACCCTTTACAAGGTGATTTCGAAAATTCTAGCAAATAGGCTCAAGTGCTTACTCCCGAAACTCATAGAGCTCAACCGATCAGCATTTGTGAAAGATCGCCTCCTCATCGAGAATCTCCTACTCGCAACCGAACTTGTCAAGGATTACCACAAAGAGGATATAGCTCCCCGATGTGCAATCAAAATAGATATTTCCAAAGCGTTTGACTCTGTGCAATGGTCCTTCCTGCAGAATACTCTCGCTGCTCTCAACTTTCCGCCAAAGTTTGTACATTGGATAAATCTATGCATCTCCACAGCATCTTTCTCTGTCCAAGTTAATGGGGAACTAGCCGGGTATTTCCAGAGTAAGAGAGGTCTAAGGCAAGGTTGTTCACTCTCCCCGTACCTATTTGTGATATGTATGAACGTGCTATCTCATAAACTTAACACTGCAGCAAGATCACACAAGATAGGCTACCACCCAAAGTGTAAGAATGCCTCTCTCACACACTTATGTTTTGCGGACGATCTCATTGTTTTCTCTGATGGGACAAAGGCGTCGGTAGAAGGAGTTCTTAGAGTATTTGATGACTTTGCAAAGGAATCAGGACTAAAAATCAGTCTGGAGAAATCGACACTCTACTTGGCAGGCATCTCGGCTGAGAATCGTGAAGCTATCCTAGCTCAGTTTCCCTTCGACCAAGGCCAGCTCCCAGTGCGCTATCTTGGCTTGCCTCTTCTTACAAAGAGGATGTCTACGAATGATTACAAGCCGCTTCTTGACACTATTAGAGCACGCATCAATACTTGGACCGCACGATACCTGTCGTATGCTGGTAGACTCCAACTAATAACCTCAGTGATCATGAGTATATCCAACTTCTGGATGCAAGCTTTCATCCTTCCGGGAGCCTGCCTCAAAGAGATCGAAAAGCTCTGCTCTTCCTTCCTATGGTCTGGTCCGGATCTCATTGCAAAACAGGCAAAAATTTCATGGAATGATATCTGCAGACCTAAAGCAGAGGGAGGTTTGGGGTTGAGAAAGTTAAAGGATGTAAATAAGGTAAGTGGTCTTAAACTAATTTGGCGGGAATATCTCTGTTTCACCATCTCTTTGGGTAACCTGGCTGAGGGCCTATCTGCTTCAAAAAAGTAGTTTCTGGGCAATCAAGGACACCACTCAATCAGGGTCCTGGATGTGGAGAAAACTAATCAAAATCCGGTCGCTAGCACAGGACTTTCATCGGGTGGAAGTTAAAAATGGGAAACACACATCATTTTGGCATGACCATTGGTCCTCTCTCGGCAGACTGCGGGACACTATAGGAAGCAGAGGACCGACTGATATGGGTATAGCGGACCACGCTTCGGTGGAATATGGGTTGCTCTCCCACAGACGTCGTAGACATCGGCTCCCCCTCCTTAATTAACTTGAAGATATCATCGAAACACACGCCATTCAGTATAAGGAGAATGAAAATGATATTGCTCTATGGAGGAAAAAAGAGGACTGTTTTAAGAAGAGATTTAGCTCCAAGGATACTTGGAATCAGATTCGCCAAGTAAACCCTGTCTTGGATTGGTCAGTGTGTGTCTGGTTCAAGAATGCAACTCCAAAGTATAGCTTTCTTACCTGGCTTACAATGCAGAACCGACTATCAACGGGTCACCGAATTCAGAGTTGGAATCCACATCACGACCCTCAATGCATCCTTTGTCAACATCCTCTAGAAACAAGGGATCATCTTTTCTTCCACTGCCCATACTCCGCTGAAGTCTGGAATTCTCTAGCTGGGGGACTGATGACGTCTAATCTCACTTCGGACTGGGGTTCTATCGTCTCTTACCTTCAGAACACGTCCCTGGGATTTCTTCCTCTCTTTGTGATCCGGTATTTTTTCCAAGCTGTAGTGTATGGTCTGTGGAGAGAGAGAAATTTGCGTAGACATGGAGAAACTCCTTCTCCCTCTGCTCGGCTTATCAAACTCATTGACAAATCTATTAGAAACCGGCTGGTTACTGCTCGCGCACCGGGGAATGAATGGGATGAGGGCCTACAATATTGGTTCAGTACACGCACTTAGCTCTGCGTTTTTCCGCTAAAACTCTATTATTTTGATTTCCCATTCTTTTTTAAAAATTCGAATCAATAGCATGTATATATAACAACGATTTTTTTAGTCTGATAATTTAACATTCATTCGAAAAAAAAAAGAGATCCAACTTTGACACCGTTTTTACTTGCTTGGCCCAAACTGAACACAGACTTACACTCGAGCATCTATAACCCAATGACTTATAATCATTGCTTCTACTCTGCCTTCAAGTTAAATATCGATCCTTCTTCTCTTTAGCTTCTCTACGGTCCCGGAACACAGACCTGCTTATTCACAACACACCTAGCTACAGTCTCCTTAGTGTCTCAGCCCCCTTGTTAATTAACCAGGAGAGCCTTGGTAAAAACATGTATGCATGAGTTAGAAGAGTAAAATTCTTTTTGGACAATCACAAGCCCTTCTTCACTTTGACTTTGACTTTCATGGAGCCTATATTGTTCTTGGACAAAGCGATAACACTACGAAAATGCAAAACGCTCCATATGCGTTGACAGTAATTCAACTTCTCCCAACAAAACCTTTTTAACCAAGTACTTTTTTAAATTTGTCCTACTATTGAAATAATTTAAAACATTTGCTGTTTTCCTTTTATAAGAATTGCCTAATCGGAAAAAGAAAATTATACCTTTCAAATGACTCATCACACAAGCTCATCACTTTGCATCCGACAACATGTGATCACTAAATTATGCTTTGTTCATTCCTCTTCTTTTAGATCAGAAACACCATTGGTTAATTAGGTCAGGTCACTGAAATTCTGAAACATTTTTTAAAACCGTTGATAAAAAGCAAAACGCTGGATAATGAAATTTCTTGGGACTATCATCATTTCACATGTGACGTTACTTTTCTTTATTTTTTTCCATAATAAAAAATATAAAAAAAAAATGATGACACCTACTCCCAAGAATACACTATGATCTTTTTAAATAGTTGCAGAAATCTCAAGTGAAACAAAAGAACAGAAAGAAGCAAAAAGAACACAATGGCTACTCCCATAAGGTTTATAAGTATAGCTCTCGTGATCCTGTCTGTGTTACGACTTCCCTCGTCTCTCGGCAGCGTTACAGCGACGGAGACGAAGCAGAACGAGGCGGAAGTGCGTCGGATGTACGAGCTGTGGCTGGTGGAGAACGGGAAGAACTATAATGTTCTTGGAGAGAAAGAGAAACGGTTCAAGATCTTTGAGGACAACTTGAAGGTCATCCAAGAACACAATTCGGTTCCGAACAGGACTTACGAACTCGGGTTGACCAGGTTTGCGGATCTGACAGATGATGAGTTTCGAGCTATTCACTTGAGGGGCAAGGTGGAACGTATGAGAAGCGATCCAGTGATAGGAGATAGGTATTTGTATAAGGAAGGAGATGTTTTGCCTGATGAAGTCGACTGGAGAGAGAAAGGAGCAGTTGTTCCAGTCAAAAATCAACGAGACTGTGGTATGAATCATTTTTCAATATTTCTCAGCATTATATTTGAATTTGTTGCGTTGCGATTGGCGGTTGAGATTGCGGTTGCGGTTGATATATAACCTTTAAGATACACCTATAATAATGCGGTTATATGATAAATAGGAAGTTGTTGGGCGTTCGCGGCGGTTGGAGCGGTGGAAGGTATAAACCAGATCAAGACAGGAGAGTTGATATCTTTGTCGGAACAAGAACTCATGGACTGCGACAGAGGGGGAGATTCCGGGAACTTTGGATGTTTGGGAGGTAACGCAGCTGACGCTTTTGAGTTCATTATTGAAAACGGTGGTATTATGTCAGATGAAGTTTACCCTTATACTGAGAATGATACTGCCGCGTGCAAGGCCATTGAGGTTTGTAAGAACCAACATAAACGAGACCATTTCTGTAGTAGTTTTGGTTCGTGGTTTCGATTTGGTAAAGTTATGTGTGTTCTTTGTTTCATCTGTGTTTTATTTTTTGCACTCTACAGATGATTACCACTCGGTATGTTACCATTGATAGTCACGAGGATGCTCCACATAATGATGAGATGTCTTTGAAGAAAGCTGTTGCTCATCAACCTATTAGTGTTATGATTGAAGCCGAAAACATGAAACTCTACAAATCTGTAATTTTTCCAGTTCACACTGTCACTAAACAAGCTTGATTTTTCTTTAACACCCAATACTTATCAATTTTTGTTTCTCTTGTGTTCATTCTTATTCAGGGTGTGTTTACAGGACCTTGTGATTATTGGTATGGAAACCACAATGTGCTAGTCGTGGGGTACGGAACAACAGAGGAAGGTGAAGATTACTGGATCATTCGTAATTCATGGGGATCAAACTGGGGAGAAAGCGGATACCTTAAGCTCCAACGCAACTTCCATAACTCAACCGGGAATTGTGGAGTCGCAATACGGCCTGTATACCCACTCAAGTCCAACTCGTCATTTGATTTGTCGTCTGCGAGCGTGTTTAAACTGGGGGTTTTATTTGTTTTTGAGTTATTTGGTTGGGCCTTGTTTTGAGAGACTTTATTGGCGTTCAAGGCTTTCTTCTTTCATTCTTCAACATCTATACTATAAGGTGAAAGTTAAAAAAAAGAATAAGCCTATCTGAAATTTAGAATTTCAATTTAATAAAAAGATAAAGTGTAAATCTCCTCACATGATTAAATGCGAGAATGATATATCACATTGTTTTAGTGCAATTAAACTTAAAAAAAAAAAACTAGGATGAATTAGAAGAATGCTTGTATGGAAGTAAGACGTGTGGATTGAGAAAAGTAAATGTGTGAAAATATATTTTTGTTTTTAAAAGACGAAGATTCTTTTAGGTTCTCAAATGAATTTGAAATTATAAAGTAAATATATAAAATTTAACAATTAAAAATTTACTTGCACACATGTATGAACGTACGTAGAACCATTGATTCAAGTTAGCCTTCCATTCAATCTCCTTTCTCATGTTCTCCACAATCCGAGAATATGAACCTCCTTATTCAGGACACTCTTGATGTATTTTTTAGTGTCTCAGCCACCTTGTTAACCGATAAATATTTAATAAATGTATGCATGATTCAAAAGAGTAGAATTATTTGTGAGTTCACACGTGTTTCTTGGGTTCAATATAATGCATCGTCACGTGTTTTTACTTCGTCCTTTCATGATCTACATTAATTGTTCTTTGACAAAGTTTAGGACTATGAAAATCGCAAAACACACCTCCAATTTGCTTCGACAATAATCAAATTCCCCAAGAAAACTTCTTTAGCCAAGTAGTTAATTTCTTTGAATTGATGCTACTATATTGGAATTAATTTTAAAAATAGTTGCTGTTTTTATTAACAAGAATTGCCCGATATATTATCTGATCTCTTTAATTGAGAAAAAAAACAATAATACCTTTCAGATGACTCAACACACTAGCTCATCACACTGCACCCAACATAACAAGTATATGCTTGGTTCGTTCCTCTTCTTTTACTCAAAACATCAATGATTTAGGTCTTTATCCCTCGATCTTTTTTTTTGTTTCGTAACTAAACTGTAGATGACAAAATTTTGACAATATATTTAACCAGTATACAAATAAAGAAAAATAAAATAAAAATGTAATTTCAATGGAACTATGTATTCAAATGTGATGTGATTTTTTTTTTGTTTCCAGAATAAAGTATATAAACATAATAAAATATGATGGCACGTTAGAGCAGTAGAGCTAATAAGAGGAACACGTTTGTCCAACTATCCCCTCTTTCTCTCCACTTAATTGTCTCTTTGTTTCTTTGTTTTTCTCCACTCCTCCAAACGACTAAAGTTTCCCGCTCTATAAGTACTTTGACTCAACAGTTGCAGAGATGAAACAAAAGAAGAGAAAGAGAAAAGCAAAAAAGAAGAAAAACAATGGCTATAAGTTTAATAAACCTAGCTCTCTTGACCCTCTCGGTGTTACTAGTTTCCTTGTCTCTCGGCGTCGTCACAGCAACAGATGTGTTGCAGAGGAATGAAGCCGAGGTGCGGCTGATGTACGAGAGATGGCTTGTGGAGAATAGGAAGAACTATAATGGCCTTGGAGAGAAAGAGAAGCGGTTCAATATCTTCAAGGACAATTTGAAGGTCATCGACGCACACAATTCGGTTCCGAACCAGTCTTACGAACTCGGGTTGACCCCGTTTGTGGATCTGACGGATGATGAGTTTCAAGCTACTTACCTGAGAGGGAAGAACGAAAGGTTAAACGAGCAAATGATAGGAGAGAGGTATTTGTACAGGGAAGGAGATGATTTGCCTGATGAAGTCGATTGGAGAAAGAAAGGAGCTGTTACTCCAGTCAAAGCTCAAGGAGACTGTGGTATGCTTTTCAATATTTTCCTAAGCATTATTATTATTTCTATTTTTTTTACATCGAGGTTGAGAATGCGGTTGATAAATAGGAAGTTGTTGGGCGTTTTCGGCGACTGGAGCGGTGGAAGGTTTAAACCAGATCAAGACTGGAGAATTGATATCTTTGTCGGAACAAGAACTCATGGACTGCGACAGAATAAATAATTTTGGATGTTCGGGAGGTACCGCAGCCAGCGCTTTTGAGTTCATTGTCAAAAACAATGGTATTATATCAGATGCAGTTTACCCTTATACTAAGGATGATACTGCTGCGTGCAAGGCAATTGAGGTTTGTAAAACAAACAAAAACTAAACGACTAGTGATGATTATGGTTTGAATTATGTAACTTATGTCTTCTTTCATCCATGTTTTTATCCTGCAGATGATTACTACTCGTGTTGTTACCATTGATGGTTATGAAGTTGTTCCTCCCAAAGATGAGTTGTCTTTGAAGAAAGCTGTTTCTCATCAGCCTATCAGTGTTGCAATTTCTTCCTATAAAATGAAATACTACACAGGGGTAAATTCCAGTTGACACTGTAACCAAAAAGCTTGATTTTTCTTTTAATCCAATCATACGTTGTGATAAAAGTTTCAATTCTTTTTTTGTTTATTTGTTTTGTTTTTCTCTGTTTATCCTCAGGGTGTATATATAGGTGAATGTCATGATAATAGTACAGACCACAATGTGGTAGCGGTGGGGTATGGGACAACAGAAGAAGGCCAAGACTACTGGATTATTCGTAATTCATGGGGACCATATTGGGGAGAAGGCGGATACCTTAGGCTCCAACGTAACTATCATAATCCACACGGGAAATGCGGAGTCGCAATAGCGCCTCTATACCCATTCAAGTCCAACTCGTCATTTGATTTGTTGTCTGCAAGCGTTTTTAAGTTGTGTTTGTTATTTGTGTTTCAGTTAATTGGTTTTGCCTTGTTTTGAGTTAAGACTTTATCAGTGTTAATTCAAGCTCTATCCACACAAGCCCGGTGTGTGTGTTGTGTTTTTTCTCAATCCTGTTTAGGGGATTATTTTTTAATGCTATCATGTTGTTTTCAGAATAACTAAAAAATAAATACCAAAAAATGCATTTAAAACTAGTTTTTTTTTCGTTGATGCCTGGTTAAGAGGATGTTCCTAGCTAGAGTCTAGAGACGATGTGAAGTCTTTGAAGGATAATGTTACTCATCAGCACGTTTATGCTTCCACTGAAACGAAATAGCCAAATTTTCAAGCTTTACAAATCTGAATATAGTTAACAATGTTGGAGTTTAAAAATAAAATTATCACACAAACCCTGTTACTAATAAAACATTTGATTCTTCTTGATCGGATCTTGGTATTAACAGGAACATGTGGAATATCTCTGGACAACGGTGTGGTAGTCGATCGTGGGATATAGATGGATAGCATCAAGTCGTGAAGATCAGTGGATTAACTATATCCAATCCAAATCATTTAAAAGTCGCAGAGTTTAGTTATAAATAAAGTGGAGAGACATCACGTGCAAGGCTCGTATCAGATCGAAAAGCCATCAAAGATCTAACGGCAGTGATTAATTGTTGACCGCAACTCTCACGTGACTTGATCTCCGTTCTCCAATACTGTTTGTTTTCCCCAATCTCTCTCGAATATCTGAAATCCTCGAGCCCTAGCTCCGTAACCTGGCGCGCGTCAATTAATTTTTACTCGTTCGGTTCGATTTACATCGACGGAGCTTTTCTCTCTCGATCTATGAGGTTTTTTTTTTTATCGTAGCTCAATTGCTTGAATTTGGTCATCATGATTCAGTGATATGATTCCATTTTGTGATCCGATTGCGAGATTCGATTTTGTTTCGTTCTCTAGGTCCGATTGGTTGCTAAGTTTGAGTCCTGATCGCGCATTAATTGTTGTTTCATATAACTTTGATGAACTGTGTCGAATGTGCATGTTATTGCCAAAGCAGGTTTACTTGAGATTATGGCCTTGTTTAGACTACGGAAATGACGATTTAGGTCAAAATCAGATTTAGGATTATATCTGATGAAATGATCTCACTCAATTGTCAATTTTGCAGCTTCGATCAATCACGTTTTGGATTCTAGATAAAGCTTTAGTGTTCCTTTTGGAGAACCACTCTTGAAGATATTAGAAACAATGTCGTCTGAATCACCAAATTTGCCTGCTGCGGTTACACCAGATGTTCAGCCTCCTGCTTCTGTAGAGCCTGGAACCGATGATTCACCTAAAGGTGTAGCTTCAAAGCTATCTGCCTCTGGGATTTCAACATGGGCCAAAAGCTTGAAAGTTCCTCAACCATTTTCTTCCGCCTCTGATGTCGATAATACTGAAAAGTCCGCCTTTGCCAAGTTTACAACTGGGTTAGGGCTTCGTTTGTCTCCCAAATCTCCTCAACCAGATGAGACCACAGAAGGTACTTCGGCTGCTGCACAGCCCGGTTTCATTGGGACCATTACGAAAGGTTTGGTTGATACATCAAAGAATGCTGTCAAGGCGGTACAGGTCAAGGCTCGACATGCTGTGTCCCAGAACAAAAGAAGATACCAGGTGGGATTAACTTATTATATACTCAGTTACTTCCATGCGAGGTTGCTTTCTTATCTGAAAGTAAATGTTTCTTTTGCTCGGCTTGTGGTTTAGGAAGGAGGGTTTGATTTGGATCTTACGTACATAACAGAGAACATAATTGCAATGGGGTTTCCTGCTGGTGATATGAGTTCTGGCTTTTTTGGATATGTCGAGGTGCGTCAATTTGTATGCTTGTTATCGTGGCCCCTGGATATGCACTACTTTAGTTTTTCCTGCCAGGTTCGTTTTAAGTTACTCTGGCCAATGAATGTTCTAAACATCGATGCAGGGTTTCTACCGCAACCAGATGGAAGAAGTTATTAACTTTCTTGAAACTCAACACAAGGTAGTACAACTAATTTGTTAGCAAAAATATAGTCCGCATTTTGATGTTCATATTTTTAAAAATAGTTTATGAGTCTCAAAGAATTTGTCTGTCTGTTTGTTACGTTGCTTTCTTATATTTTTCTTTCTCTTTCTTTTTTTTTGTAGGGAAAATACAAGGTTTACAATCTTTGTTCAGAGAGGTTGTATGATGTTTCACTATTTGAAGGGAAGGTATGTTATACCTTTTTTTCCGTCCTCTTTTCCTTGCATTGGACCAGCGTATGATTTCCTTTAGTAATAGCACCTTAGTCAATATTAAGGAGACTTGCTCTATAGATCACCCGCTGCACTATTATAAGTTCCTATAACTCCGAGGTGCTTATGGAACAGTTAGATATAAAATATGGTTCTGTTCAAGTTTGTGACAATTTGCTTATTTCTTACGTGATCTGTTGGACGTTATTATGTAAAAACCCTGCTGCAATGAAGTGGCTCAATTTCTGTTCCAAACGATTTGTATTTATAGGTTGATAGCTATATTCAGATTATGCAGGCACAATAGTGAACTAGTAGCTCTGCTTCTTTTGTCAGTTTAATGGCCCCAAACATCTTTTTGCACTAATAACTTTGCGTTCAGGTGGCGAGTTTCCCATTTGATGATCACAATTGCCCGCCAATCCATTTGATTACCTTATTTTGCCAAAGTGCATATGCGTGGTTGAAGGAGGACATAGAGAATGTTGTGGCTGTTCACTGTAAGGCGGGAATGGCGAGGACAGGGCTTATGATATGTAGTCTTCTGCTGTATCTGAAGGTAAAACATATTTCATAACATTGTAAAAAACATAGTCAACCACAGGAACTAATTATGTTTTTTTTTTTCTTGTATAGTTTTTTCCGACTGCCGAAGAGTGCATGGACTTCTACAATCAGAAACGATGTGTAGATGGGAAAGGGCTTGTGCTACCTAGCCAAATTGTAAGTCTAGTTTTGCTATTTATATAATTCATCCCTCATAAAGACGTTCTTTGCTCTTCTGCTGACGAGTGAGTTTGTTTAATCATTATTTTTTAGAGATACGTGAAATACTTTGAACGAATTTTGACCTACTTCAACGGGGAAAACCAACCAGGCCGCAAGTAAGCTGCTTTTTTTATTTATATATTCCTTTATGTAGAATAGAGTTGTGTATTGACATCGTACAATACCATTTATTTAGGTGTATGCTTAGGGGATTCCGGCTCCATAGGTGTCCCTATTGGATCAGGCCATCTATCACCATTTCAGATCACAATGGTGAGCTTGTCGATCACTGTTTCATGAGAACTTTTAAAGCTAGTTTCATGCCGAGCTAATATCTTCTTTTAACCTATGTGCAGGTGTTCTCTTTACCACGAAAAAGCATCCTCGGACCAAGGATTTATCGGTAAGCCATTGTTATCACTTCATTGGGACCAGGATTTTTATGAATCATTTGTGAATTTGAAAAATGTCATTTAGGAATTTTCATGCTTTTGCAGCCAGAAGACTTTTGGTTCAGTGCGCCAAAGAAAGGGGTTATGGTCTTTGCCTTACCCGGGGAGCCTGGTCTAACAGAATTGGCTGGGGACTTCAAAATTCATTTTCATGACCGCCAAGGAGACTTTTACTGGTTGGAAGCTAATTCCACGTTATCCAAATCCATTACCAATATAGCCTTTGCATTTCTACTTTTCTCATGGATTAGCTTTTCTGTATTCCTATTTTCAGCTGGTTAAACACAACAATGATGGAAAACAGAGTGATTCTGAAATCCAGTGAGCTCGATGGGTTTGACAAGGTAATCATTACTGAATGCTCGACTTTGTGTGTTAAAGCGAGGTAGGGCTCTTGCTCCATCAATTTTTCGGTTTGAAATGATAAGACATTTGTGTTTGGCCTTTGTTCCAATACAGAGGAAGCTACCTTCGCCCGGATTTATGGTCGAAGTTGTTCTTGCTGATATTAACCCAACAATCCCTGCAAACCCAAGTTCTGAAACAGCGTCCAAGACACCTGAAGAAACTTCAGCAGCTAATTCTTCCCCTGGAGAGGGTGTCACACCGGTTCCAGAACCCAGTAAAGAAACAGTGAACACTGATAAGGACGATGTGTTCTCTGATAACGAAGCAGACTCAACGGGGCCGACCAAAACCACATCATCTGCTTCTTCCCAAACCCCAGAATCCAAACAGAGCGCAGATGAAGCCTCTAGTCTGGCTCGTGCGACCGAGAAAGTGTCTATTTCTGGAAACAAGGGATCATCACAGTCGGTGCAAGGTACTGTTAGCAAGGCTGAGGCGACAGAGAAACCCACTGGGTCTGGGGTCAACGCGTCAAGCTCAGAGAGTAGTGAGTTCAAGGTTATGGCGGCTGATGCGTCGGTGTTCTCGTTTGGAGATGAAGACGACTACGAAAGCGACTGAAGAATGTTGCCCGAAAAGAAGGCATGTGTGTGTACATAAAAACAGGGAACGTTATATCAATCAGATGATGGAACCCATTCATTGTGTTGTGGTTTCGTGTTGTGATGTTGAATTCTAAGGCCCTTTTTGCTTTACCTTATGGCATTTTTAGTATTACTGCACAAAATTATACGTTGGTTGTTTACGTCTTTGATTTTGTTATTTGGAATCATCAACAATTTATCTGGTCCCAATTATTTCACAGGCTTGGCTGTGAATTAACGATGGTATAACGTTTATTTGGTTCATGTCTAGTAGATGTTTCTTGTTACATTTGCAGGAAAGATCGGGAGGCGACTATAAAAGTTAAAAAAGGGAAAAGATAGAAATGCATAAACTTAGCAAAAAGTGTTGAATTTAGCTTGATAAATAATAAGTTCACCTTAGTTCAAAAAAAAAAAAAAAATGATAAGTTCATCACCAAGTTGACAAAAAAATAAAATAAAATGATAAGTTCACCTCTTGCTCCTCTTTTGCCTCCATCATGAATAGAGGAACATAATTATTATATGTAAGTGGATCGTATGTATTTGTATCTAGATCGTATGTATTTAATTTCAATAAGTTAAAGCAGAAGTGTAAGACATTAATATATATTCAAATTTCAATAAATTTAAGTAATATAAAATTACATTCATATGATTACATGTTTCCTTTCTCGATGATTTTATTGTTATAGAAAAAAATAATCGTCTTGCACATTTTCAAGTTATATATATTGTTGCTACCATATGGTAGTACGTAGTAGGAAAATCAAGAATGTCTATCTCTTGCAGACCACTCCCTTGCCTCCTAAGCCACTGGCACAACTCATCTCGGGGAGCTCCATTTTAATCCGGCCACCGTTGCTGCCTCCGTTACCGGTGAACTTTGTGGCTGAGCAGTCAGGAGCAAAAAGTCCGGTGGTTTGAAATTCTCTGTCACCACCCATCACAGGCATGTGGACTCCGATCTTGACTCGGCTAACGTAGTTAGACCTATACGTCTGTCCCAAAACACCATCAACATTGTCGCTGAGGTCTTGGAATTTGAAGCCTAAGTCGAGGTGAGCTAGACAGTCGTCGGCCTTCACGTCGTAGCCATGGATCCTTGAATCTTCCATTGTTATTGGCACCACTCTTGCTGTGATCTTAAGCAGGCCGTCTACTTCAACCTGGAACAGGTACGTAGACCAAGTTATTAATTGATTACCATCAGGGATTTAACGTTTGGAAAATTAATAAAATAATAACTCATCAAGGTTAGCAATAGTAAAATAATTTTGTAGAGCATACCTCGATATTGTTAGTGTCAGCGTTGAGTCGCTTGACCGAGACCTGAGGGTAAACTCCGGGGGAAGAAGTCCATATGCCACCGTCTAGCTGAGGAAGTGAGATAACATTTCCGTCGAAAGAAGCAGAGATACGGTCAATGGAATCGTCCCACGTGGCGGTCTTGAGGGCTCCGACATAGAAATGGTGAGTGCCGAAAAGGATCGCAATGGATTGGACCCATGTGAAATCACGTGTCATACCAGACCTGCGTTTACCTATGAAATGTGCGTTTATGTGAAGGTTAGGATCAGAGAGAAGGCAGAAGTTAGAGTCTTTCTTGCCGTGGAAATAGAACGTGAGACCATCTCCTCCAATGAAACGTGGGTCTTGGCAAACAGATCCCGGCTTGTCACAATCTGCATCACAACGTATCATTAATTATCATGTATTTATTGATTGAATAACAAAGAATTAAGGAGGAGATCGATGGATGTAAATGAGAACATACTGCAAAGAGGCTTGCAAGTCACGCAGTCAACTTCACAAGAACGGGGACAAGCGGCTGGGCAAGTATACTCAACTCCGTAACAAGG
>KE156112.1:196737-224740 GCA_000411075.1 Sisymbrium irio
TTCTAATTCTGCTGTTGACATCTCTGTATTCCTTAACGATTACACTAGTCTACATCTATTTTATTATTTTGACTATGATTAGTCATTTGATTTAGAAAACATTAAAAAGAAACATAAATTATATATAACATATATTGTTCTGTGAATTATACAAAATCAGATTAAAAGTATATCACATATTTCTTATAAGAATTATTTTATTAAAATTAAAACAAGTAAATTAGTTCAACTTCAATCCATATTACTTACTCTAGGTTGTAGATTTGTAATAATGTATATACAAGGAGTTTGGTTATATACCCTTGAAAAAAAAAGGATAAGTTGTTTCACGTGTGGTTGGTCGAGCTTACTGATTAAAAAAGGCTCACCAAAAATCAAAAATCAAATAGTACCCCAATCTTCCTCTTCTTGTTTGGTACTATTTGATAATTCTTTGTATCTCCCCCATTTACTATCAACTATTAACTATATATACATCTGTCAATAAGTGCCTTTATAGTCATGTTTCCGTAGACACATCATCTCTCAGCACTGTTTTTCTCTGCAAAACTAATAATAACAAAACAAAGGAGTCGGAGAAACCAAAAAAGGAAAAGAAAAATGGGAAGTCTAGGAGGAGAAAAGAAGGCTTTAGGATGGGCTGCAAGAGATCCTTCTGGTGTTCTCTCTCCTTACTCGTACACTCTGAGGTTTTATTTTCTCTTCTTCTTTCATAAGATTTTTTTTTTACTTTTAATGTAAGTAAAAAGAAGTTCAATAAGTCTTGCGCTTCTTTTTGCTGTTTTTTGTTGAAAATTGAATCTTGGATTTCTTAATAGGAGCACAGGGCCGGATGATGTCTATATAAAGGTTATATGCTGTGGCATCTGCCACACTGATATTCACCAGATTAAAAATGATCTTGGAATGTCCAATTATCCTATGGTTCCTGGGTAATTTCTTCTTTGACTCTCTTTTTCTCTTTTATTTTCATGCTCTTTTTATTCTGTGTTCAATTTTTTTTGTTTTATGATGTTGATTTGTTTCATATGAATTGTAATTTTCTTTTCTTCTGTTAAAAGTGGAACCCGCAGTTATTGATTGACTTCAATTTAGATCCCAATCATGAACAATAAAGTTTCAGATCGTAAAGGGGACCAAGCAATTCCTTTCTTCTATGGAGTTATGTGAAAATCTGTTTGCATGTACTGAAATAATACACTCCTGACTAGCTTTGTAATTTCGTTAGAGTGCCAGAGATAACTCCAAAGTTCAAACTGTGCATTGAAATGTAGTTAAATTATTTCTGAAAAAAATGTCCAAAATATCATCTATATATTAATAATAAACGCTATGATGGTACGAAATTCAAAATTTGCCACTAGTACGAAGGAGTTTATCATAGATTGCTGATTTATTAATTTATTAATTTGTTGTTTTTATGTTTCATATACGCTGATTGATTATAAAAGATTTTAGTCTAAAGTTGACATTATTGTTTGAAGAAATTTAGAAATGCGACTATTACACATCTCAGATTGTTTGCAACGTCACACTTTTGGGTTTTGACTTTTCACTGTTATTTTTTTTACCTTTCTGTTCACACTTTACTGTTTAATATTTTCGATTAATATGCGAACGAAAGTTCAGTCAATGTGGAATTGCACAATAGCTACAAGCAATATCTTGTAAAAACTAAAAAGAATTTTGATTAACAGACACGAGGTGGTGGGTGAAGTGGTGGAAGTGGGATCAGATGTGAGCAAGTTCACCGTAGGAGATGTGGTCGGAGTCGGCGTTATCGTCGGATGCTGCGGTAGCTGCAAACCATGCAGCTCAGATCTTGAGCAGTACTGTAACAAGAAAATCTGGAGTTACAATGATGTTTACACCGACGGAAAACCAACCCAAGGTGGCTTCGCAGACACTATGATCGTCAATCAGAAGTAAGCACACACAAACAAACCTTTCTTGCTTCACAAGAATACACACAGCTTCTGTGCTTACTCCATACGTACTCTTATGTTTTCCAACTATTTTTTTGTTTGTTCAAAGGTTCGTTGTGAAGATCCCGGAAGGAATGCCGGTGGAGCAGGCTGCACCGCTGCTCTGCGCGGGAGTAACTGTTTACAGTCCGTTGAGCCACTTCGGTCTAATGACGAGCGGGCTCAAGGGAGGGATTCTAGGGTTAGGAGGAGTAGGGCACATGGGTGTGAAGATAGCCAAAGCAATGGGACATCATGTGACTGTGATAAGCTCATCAGAGAAGAAAAGAGAAGAGGCAATGGAACATTTAGGAGCTGACGACTATGTAGTGAGCTCTGATCAAGCAGAGATGCACAGAATTGCAGATTCTCTTGACTATATCATTGACACCGTACCGGTTTTTCACCCTCTCGAGCCATACTTGGCTTGTCTTAAACTCGACGGGAATTTGATTCTCATGGGTGTTATTAACACTCCTCTTCAGTTCATCACCCCTCTCGTCATTCTTGGTTAGTCTTTCTTGTGTTAAATGATGTCAATCTAGTAATAACCAAAATCGATTGCATGCAGAGTTTTCATTCTTTTGTTTTATTTCTTTTTGATCGTAGGAAGGAAAGTGATATCCGGAAGCTTTATTGGGAGCATTAAAGAGACAGAGGAAGTGTTGGCTTTCTGCAAAGAGAAAGGGCTTACGTCGACGATTGAAGTGGTGAAGATTGATGAGCTTAACACTGCGTTTGAGAGGCTTCACAAGAATGATGTTCGCTACAGATTTGTCGTAGATGTTGCCGGAAGCAATCTCGTCGAGGAGGCTGCAACAAGCGCACATTAAAAGAACTAAAGAATGTGATGGGGTCCTATCATATGTATGTTTTGTAATGTCTTTTTTCAATGGTTCAGAAACGAATGCTTTGGTGCTCTATCATTTAATGTTAACTTTTTCTTTTATTTCAAAAATATCAATTTGATGTCACTTTCATTTTCATTATATGAGCATATATCTTTGTGAGAGATTCCTATATTTGAAGTTTTTTTCTTTTTTTTTTGCGTTAGTTGGAACCATTATGGATAGTCATTTTCTTGTACACGGAATGAATGATTCCACTTGTTTCGCTAAAGATAAAAACAACTCGGTTGTTAAATCATCCATGAATCTCAAATTGAAAAAAAAAAAACTCAAACTCAGAATCTGAATAAGGAGCTTGAACAACTAGAACTTAGTACATAAGTCAAAGTGAATTTCAATGCTGAATAATAAAAGAGAAATAAAATCTGAAATCTTTCGGTTTATTCTTTCGATTGCCAACCCAACTTTAGGCCTCTTTAAAATCATTTTTTAGAAAGTTATAGCTAAAAGAGAAAATTAAAAACTAATATATAGTTTAATTTGTATAAAAATAAAAAAACTTTGTCGCCGAAGCGTAAAGGAAAAAGCTTTGATCTTGAGAGAGAAAGCAGGCACGATTAATCTCCAAAAGCACTGCGTTTGTTGGCCAAATCTATCGAATCAAAAAGATATATAAATATCGAATCCGCTTTATATGCGGAAGAACCCTAACTGATAATTCGCCGCCATGGGAGACTCCGCTTCTTCTTCTTCTTCAACACGCCTTTCTGTTCACCAATCTCTCGGTGGTGCTTCAGGCCAGTCTCTCTTCCTTTACCATTCCTATCGATTCAATGCAGAATTTGTCGAGATTCTTTGTGATGATTGCCGTTTTCTGGATTGATCGATCATGTTTTAGGGTTTTTGTTTCGATTGTTATGCGCATTTGGGGGATCTTTTAGTTATGAATACGTTTCAACAATTTGACCTCGTTTAGGGTAACTTTGTGTGTTGTTAGAGCACAATCTGAAATTTGAGGCTGTTTTGGGTTAAAATGCAGTTGCTGATCTGCTGCTATGGAGAAACCGGACTGGTGCAGTCATTTTGTTAGTTTCTTCTACTGGGTTTTGGTTTCTGTTCGAGAGAGCTGGATACAATCTCTTGTCTTTCGTCTCCAATGTTCTCCTTCTTCTCGTTGCCATCCTCTTCTTATGGGCCAAGTCTGCTACTGTACTCAACCGGTAATCCTTCTTTTTGCTGCTCTTGTTTAGTTGATAATAGAGAATTATGCATAGGCTTCTTGTTTGGTTAATATTTCACAGTTTGAATGAGAATTGAAACTGTCCTGTGCTTTTATGAGAAACCGAGTCATGTCTTTGATCTCTTATACAATGATTTCGTTTCAGACCTTTACCACCAATTCCGAATATGGAAATCCCTGAGGAGTTTGCAATCAAGGCTGCTGATGATATTCGGGTTTGGATCAATCATCTACTCTCTATTGCAAGTGATATCACCATTGCTAGAAATCCAATTCGTCTTCTTCAGGTGATTCTCTTTTTCATCACTTGGCAGTACTATTTGTTGTTCCCCTTTTGAATCTGGATAGTATTCTCGTTGGTTTTTGCTGTGAAATAGGTGTCACTTGTCTTGTGGGCTATATCCTATGTCGGGACTTTAATCAACTCCCTCACTCTTGTCTACATTGGTGAGCGTCTATCCTTTGTTCTGTTACATAATGTGTAATCTCTCAGTCTATATTGAGTCATTTGTTGTCTGTTACATAATGTGTAATCTCTCAGTCTATATTGAGTCATTTGTTGTCAATCATGCGTCTCTGTTTTATCGCACAGGGATTCTTCTCAGTCTCTCCGTTCCTCTTGTGTACGAGAAGTACAGAGACCACATCGACGATAAACTGAAGTCGACTTCGAAAGTCATTCGAAGTATCTCAAGGAAGATTCCGATGCCCGTAAACAAAGAAAAGAAGTATCAGTAGGTAGTGTAAGTAAGCCTTTTCATCTGAATTATAAATAAAAAAGTGAACGTCTTTAGGTCTTTACTTTTTAGTTTTTTACTGCTTAACCCCTGCATTGTATTTTCAGTAGCTACAGGTGGAAAAAACTGCCGAATTGTTCACCAGACTAATTACAACAGCTTTTTTAACACACAAGAAAGAGCCATTCATACTCGATTGCTTGCTACCAAGAGGATGATCAAACAGCAGAAACAAAAAAGTGAATCGAAGTACAGATTTTTGTTCATTTCTTTCTGATTTGGCTTACTAGGGTTTTTTTTCTATCAAGTTCTTCGTCTTCTTCTTGTGTTTGCCTGTTCTAGATTCATGAGTTTATGGGTTTCTTTCTTTTTTGTGTATCCTTTGCTGAGAACATTTGGTCTTTTAGTTTACACGAATGCTTTGTGGCAATGTTGTTGCAGTAGAATTGAGAAAGATAAATCTAATACAATTTGAGTGGTTATTCAATAATAATTGCTGATTTTAAAGATTATAGTTGACTTTTTTAAAAAAGAAAAAAAAAATCACATTTAAAAAAATATAGTTTGTCATAAACTCACAAAACTATATAATTTATCAAAAAAAATACAAATGTTTTCTTTAACAAAAAAAATAATAATAGTAAAGCTCAATGTATTGTAGTAGCAGAAGATTATAAAATTATTTTAATTTGAAAAGTGGTTGAAAATCAACCAAGCAGTGAAGATATGGGCAAAGAATCTGGCGCAATCTAACCACAACATATTAAAACCCCACAAAACCCGCCCAAATCCATATCTCTCTACTCCTTTTCTTGCCGTCGATACATACACCTCTACTTACATCCTTCCAAGATTCCCGCCACCGCCGAATGGCGACACCTCTCAGCCTCTCATCGGTGTTCTCCTCGAGGCTGTCCACTACTGTTTCACCCATCCACCGGAGGGAACTCAACAGGCGTCGGATCATCCTCGTTACGTCTTGTGCCGGAGGTGGAAAACCGACGATTCTCGTGGCGGAGAAGCTCGGCCAAGGCGGGATAGACCTGCTTAAAAGATACGCTAATGTGGATTGCTCATATGATCTCAGCCTCGAGGAGCTTTGCACGAAGATATCTCTTTGCGACGCGTTGATCGTGAGGAGCGGCACCAAAGTTGGGAGAGACGTCTTTGAGTCTTCTCGAGGTAGGCTTAAGGTTGTTGGACGCGCTGGTGTTGGCATCGACAATGTTGATTTAGCTGCCGCGACTGAGTATGGCTGTTTGGTCGTCAATGCTCCCACTGCTAACACAGTTGCTGCTGCCGAGCACGGTATCGCTCTTTTAACCGCCATGGCTAGAAATGTTGCTCAAGCTGATGCCTCCATCAAAGCTGGTGAGTTTCACCAATGTGATCTTCGGTTTTGAGGAAATAAAAATCTCATCTTTGGACTTTTGATGTTAGAAATGTTTGTGTTTCTTCAATGGTTGGTGCAGGCAAGTGGATGAGAAGCAAATATATAGGTGTTTCACTTGTGGGGAAGACTCTTTCTGTTCTTGGATTTGGTAAAGTTGGATCTGAGGTTGCTAGGCGTGCTAGAGGGCTCGGGATGCATGTCATTACACATGATCCTTATGCACCGGCGGATCGTGCACGAGCCATTGGTGTTGAGTTAGTTAGCTTTGAAGTAGCTATTTCGACTGCGGACTTCATCTCTTTGCACCTTCCTCTCACCGCTGCTACGTCGAAGATGCTGAATGATGAGACCTTTGCGAGAATGAAGAAAGGAGTACGTATTGTCAACGTTGCTCGAGGTGGAGTTATCGACGAGGATGCTCTCTTGAGGGCGCTTGACTCTGGTGTTGTTGCTCATGCAGCTCTTGATGTTTTCACAGTTGAGCCACCTGTTAAGGATAACAAGTTGGTGTTACATGAGAATGTAACTGCCACGCCTCATCTTGGTGCTAGTACCATGGAGGCTCAGGTTTAGCTTTTGCCATTACTGTGTTTTCTTTAGTTTTTCTTTTGAGGCTTTGGGGTCAGGAAATTGAACCTTTTCACTTAAACGTCTAGGAAGGAGTGGCGATAGAAATCGCAGAAGCTGTTGTTGGAGCTTTGCAAGGAGAACTTGCTGCTACCGCGGTCAATGCACCGATGGTTCCACCACAGGTAGTTTCGGGATTCACTATAGTCCTTTATCCAGGATCAAGTTTCATTCTTTTACTTCTTGAGTGAGATGTTTTAAGTACTGGTTTATATACCTCTTTGTCTGGAATCTGAAGATGGCCAAGATAAGGTTATGGTTTGTCCTGCAAATTTTCTGACATTGCTCAAATGGCTATCCGTTTTAAGGTATTGAGGGAGCTGAAACCGTATGTTGTCCTCGCTGAGAAGCTTGGGAGATTAGCTGTACAACTGGTAACCGGTGGAAGCGGTGTGAATGCTGTGAAAGTGACTTATGCTTCTTCAAGGTCTCCTGATGATCTCGACACAAGACTTCTCCGTGCCATGGTCATAAAGGGACTCATTGAACCCATTTCCAGCGTATTCATAAACCTTGTCAACTCCGATTACGTTGCTAAACAACGCGGAGTCAAAATCTCAGAAGAGCGTATGGTTCTAGACGGCTCACCTGAGAATCCAATCGAGTACATAACTGTTCGTATCGCAAACGTTGAATCAAGGTTTGCCAGCGCGTTATCTGAGTCGGGAGAGATCAAAGTTGAAGGGAGAGTGAAACAAGGAGTTCCAAGTCTAACCAAAGTCGGGTTGTTTGGAGTGGATGTTAGTTTAGAAGGGAGTGTGATTCTATGCAGGCAAGTTGATCAGCCTGGGATGATTGGTAGAGTTGGTAGCATCTTAGGAGATGAAAACGTGAATGTGAGCTTCATGAGCGTTGGACGAATTGCTCCCGGAAAACAAGCGGTGATGGCGATTGGAGTAGATGAACAACCTAGCAAAGAAACTTTGAAGAAGATCGGAGACATTTCTGCCATTGAAGAGTTTGTTTTTCTCAAACTATAATCTTATACTTTCCATAGATGCACATAAAAGCTCTAAATGGATATAGAATATTATTGGATGATTCATTCTGTACTAATGAGTATGATACAATCGAGTATATATGAAACAAATTACATAGTTGATTCTTTTCCAAAGCGGCTTGTCGACGAAGTGATGTGTTTATTGCAGCCAGCCAGAGATCCTGGTTTTGTATAGTTTTTTCATAGTGAAGAAACACAGAGACTGATGCACCTTATGAACCAGTCAGAAATGGGATCTGAGCCACCGTTGTTGGGATCGAAAAATGAAGACTTTGAGTTGCTAGATAAGCCGCGATACCAGCAGCATAACCAGCAAAAGCAAAACCACTAACCTGCATGGAGAAAGAGTACCGAGTTTCAGTCCGGTTAATGCTTATGCTGTGTAGACAATCGTAAGGAAAGTATCTTACCTTTCGGAAGTACCAAAAGAAATCAACTTTCTCCATGCCCATGAAGGCCACACCAGCAGCAGATCCGATGATTAGCATTGAACCACCAGTGCCGGCGCAGAATGCAACGAGCTGCCAAAATTCGGAATCTTGAGGGAACGATGTAAGATCGTACATCCCCATAGTCGCTGCAACTAACGGAACATTGTCTATGATTGCTGATACAACACCAATTGCACTAGCGATTAGCTCAACGTTGGGTATATTAGCATCAAGGTAGTTCGCAATCTCCCGGAGGATCCCAGCTGCCTCAAGGCTGAAAGAAATAGAAAAGAACATCACAAAATGATTTTAAATTCATGAGAGTAACGTAACACTAGAGTTTGGAGATGATCACTTATTTAATACCTGCTAACGGACAAAAGAATCCCGAGGAAAAACAGAGCGCCTTGTGTGTCGATTCGAGACAAGGCCTGAGGTACTTTGAGCTTTTGTCTTTCTGATTCACCGTAATGAATGGCATCAGTCAAGATCCAAAGAACTCCAAGACCCAACAAGATACCCATGTAAGGAGGTAGCCCAGTTAGAGACTTAAAGACTGGAACAAAAACCAAAGCTCCAAGGCCAACTCCAAAAACTAGCTGCCCTCTTGGAGCCATCTTTTCAGAAGCCAATACATCTGCAGAATCCTGTCCCTTTTCATTTACCTCACTGCGGGAGAAAAAAAAAAACTTACACCAATCAGCCTCTGCAGTTATGCTACAATTAAAGTCGAGTATAGTTTCTATTTCATGTTCGAGAATGCAAGAAAGAGTTTATAACCTGCTCAAGGACATGAGGGCTAGCGGAACAGCAAGAGAAATGGCCGAAGGTATAAAAAGGCCCTAAAAGGAAAGTAAGTTAACCTCCATCAGGAATATCAGAGTTGGAATGACCAAATAGGCGATTAAGTTAACCACTTATGCATCTATCCAGTTCAAACATCCAGAGGGCATATCGGAGCAACCAAAGCCAGCTGTTGTATATGATTACAACAAGAGACTCCCACAAAGGAATGAAGAGATAAAGTAACTTCAGAACCTATGGGCTTTAGATAACTTTTGCTTTCGTATTTTCCGGAAAAAATATAGACAGCTCCATAAGGTTCCACTATCCGAAATCCAAAATACAGGAAAAGGGATCGTTTTTCTTTTTGGATCGCAATTACTTTACAGCAGGGACCCTAAACCCTAGTTGTACGTTGTAACCTACAGCCACTAGTTAGAATCAAGTACTTTAAAATAAACCTAACTCATGAACTAGGGTTACAGTTCAAAATTCAGGGGGTAAACCTGTAACCTAGAGTATCCGGTCCTAAACACCCGTAGTACTTTAATAAACTGTACGCCTGTAAGCCTAGACTAATGAAAGTATGAAACCAATTGCGCTTGAGAAAGAAAGGTATGGAGAAACCTGCATAGTCGGTAATGTGGATATTTGACCATGAATCCATAGCATAGTTGTAGTAACATCACCAATTGGAGTCCATGCTCCTCCTGCGTTTGCTGCTATTACCACAACAGCTCCTAGAAGTCTGCCATTGGGCGAGAAAACTAACGTTAATGAGATTATTATACTGAACACAAAACAGTGTATTTCAGTAATGGGTAAGTAAACAAAGCTCAAAATTCTACGTCATGACCAGACCAATATGTTTCCTTCAGAATCTCAAGGTCTATATCAACAGAGCTAATATGTTTCGCTTCGCGAACAACTTAACCCATAAGGGCAGAAACTAACTCATAGGAGCATAAGGAAAAAAGTTATCATACTTGCGGTATTCAGATTGAGGAACCAGTTTTCTCAGTAAAGAAACCATGACAATGGTAGAGGTCAGGTTGTCTAGAATGGCACTGAGGAAAAAAGTCACAAAGCCGACCTGCGACACCACAAGTCAACTACGAGTAAATATAAAATACTAGCTTAAACCCTTGAAGGAGAAGAGACTGAAGCGAATAACTTTCAAGCTAGAGAAAAATCACCTACCACCCACAAAAGTGTCTTTGGTTTCCGAGTGGTGATATTGTCTGTAACAAGTTTAAACCCTTGGTGAGCATCAACTATCTCCACGATGGTCATTGCGCCAAGGATGAAGAATACAATTTCACTTACTTCAGCTGTTGCATGCTGAAGCTCTGAAACGGCTATTTCAGTTGACGGAGCCTGTTGCAAGGAACATAATTAAGATATCCAACAACTAATGAACATTAAGCATTAGATATAAAACTTTCACGTAGATTTCTTACCCCTATGCCCCGCACAACCCACAGACTCACAGCCATCAAAAGTCCTATTCCACTTTTATTAAAAGCTAAAGACTCTTCGAAGATGATTCCTGCGTATCCTATTGCAAACAACAATGCCATAGCAAGATCCTGTATATGTATCATGACATTGTCCAGAGATAAGCATTTTGAGTTTTTAACAGAAAGAACACAAACGAAGCGGGAATGATAGGCAGGGAACCTGGTTAGCAGCGACCCAAGAATGATTAATGGCAGCTGTTCCTGTAAGAGCTGCCGCAAAAACAGCAATCGCTTTGACTATATCAGTCTTTGGCTGGTAATTCGCTTCAAAGTAGCTCGAGCTAGGTTCATCAACCGAACATATAGGGTCACATGATCCTGAGTCCATCAAATCCTGTGGATCATATATAAAAACGCAATCACCAACACACAGGAAAGACATCAACTTTCACACTTTTGAAGCCTATGACAGTCGTTACTATCTATATATGAATGAACTTTTTTATCCAATTCAAAAAGTCTGTAAATTGTTGATTGAAATGCAAAATTCAGTCAAACTACGGCTAAACTGCATCGAATAAGGAAATGGGAACTTGGCAAAATTGAATTTTGTGGAAGAAGATGAAACCAAGGAAACTCGAACCTCAAGCTCTGAGTCATCGAGAGGTTGAGATGGTTCTTCGAGAGAAGAAGAGCCTCTTATCTTATCCTCGGCTCTCACGAGAACACTGTGTCTGGACAATCTCGAGCCTGCAATTCCACATACTTTCGAAAAGGAGACGTTTTTCGGCAATCGGGTCGAGAGAGAGACAGGGGATGAAGTCGCGACGACTTGTCTCTTCGTCAGTTTGTGCGGCGGCGCAAAGTGGGAGCCGATAGGAAACACCGCCATCGGCAAACACCGGAGAGAGAGAGAAAGGTTTTAACTTTTTAAGTGATGGAGATGGAAAGGAAGAGAGACAAGCAAAGAAAAATCTCCGGTGGCCCGGCGAAGTTGTAGTGAGATTATCTCTGGCAATTAAAGTGTTTAATTTGCAAATATATCCTCAAAATTCTGGTCTTTTTACAATTTAATCCTTAATAAATAAGAATGTCTCGGTAAACAAAAGTAAAAGTTAATCCCTTAATCTCAAGTGACAATACAAATTGAGTTATTTATTCATAGGAGTACTTTCTGATAAAGTAATATCATTTAGGGGTACTTTTCGTTTGAGGTGGACTTTAGGCTTCTTATACGTCCATTTCAGACAAAATTAACCTTCTTCCTTTGTTGGATTAGTTTCTTCCTAACTAAATGAGAGTGACAATCTCATTATACGAGAACGCATCACATCTGTCTATTTGAAACATTGTCTAGCTCTCATTCTCTATCTTTATGATTTGCTTTATTCATCTCAGCGTTCATAATATTTTTGCATAAAATGAATTCTAGATCTAACGGCTACGATCGATTCTAGTAGATCTATGAATTTTTCACCTTTATCGAGTGTAGAAACTGAGAGAAAAGAGGGTAAACTTAGATTCTGTTCATCTGGCTCAGCCTATATTCTTGGCGAATCTTTAGGTGGATGATGGTGAGAACCTTATCAGCAAAGTAGAGATTATAGAGGAGAAAATTAAAAAAAATGGAAAGAAGAAAGTGTTAAGTTGGAATGATTAAGACGATGATGAATCGTTATGTGGTCTCGACTTTGGAGCAGCCGAAGACGTTATGTTGGTATGATGCAGAGTTCTGAAAACCATTGTTTGTTGTAGAATACGACGGATCGAATGTTGTTGATGTTATTTTTAACGGTGATGGTAAATTAGACATAAACGGTGTTCAGCAACTGTATCAATCCATCTCCAATAACATATTTGATGATTGGGTGATTGAAAGAGAAAGCAGCGAGCTGAATGGTGGGTTTAAAGTAGAGATCCCCGATTCACAGGGGAGAGATTAAATTCTCAGAGTAATATGGACCTTTAAGCAGACGTTCCACTTAACACGTGGTAAGGTTATGATGGACAACCAGATATGGACAACCAGTCTCAAATGGACAATCCATCATATGCCGTTATGGATAAGCGACAACCAGCTTTTAGGGCTGGTCCGAATATTTGGATGGGCCGCAGCCCGCAGGGGACATAAAAATATGGACAGCCTACACCAAACAAGCAAGCAATGTCAGAGCTTTCCATCCAGGACGGATTCTGGTGGACATCCATTTATGGACAGAAAATGATCAAACTGGCTCGTAAGAGCTTTCCATTTTGTTAGATGTATACAACATGATAGTTTTCCAAATAGATAAACTGCATAATGTAACATTAACTGGATACAAACAAATTATAATAAAAGAGGGGTTATTGAACCAAAGATCATTTTATGTTGAGTTCCTCCGTGTTCAAATGCTTCGTGGTCATCTGTTTTGTGGTTCTGTTCTTCGTCATTAACTTTCTCGTGGTCAGGTATTCTATGGTCAGTTTTACTATCAACGTGTATGTTATCTTGTTTTTGGTGGTCAGCTTCTTTGTTCTCATCTTCTTCCTTCTCATCTTCTTCCTTCTCTGGAGACGGATGCAGAAAGGACGGCGACTGCTGAGTTTTTGAACAGTTGTTGATTTACCTTAAAGAGTAGAAAAAATAATCGATAACTCTTGAACAGACAAGGAATCTTCGCATCACAAACCGTCGCAATTAGTTGGAGAGTGAGCCGTCGAAAAATTTGACCCGTCGAAATTTTTTATCAAGATCTCGTGGAGAATAAACCATTGATAAAGTTTAAGGTTTTTGATAATGGAGATCTGAGAAACAAACTGGAGACGAGAGTTGAAAAAGAGAGAAAAAATAAAAGTTAGAGTTAACAAAAATGTAATTGATTTTAGTTAGATTTAAAAGGGTTTCTAGTCATTTCACATGTTGAAAGTACACCTCTATTCTAAAGTGCCTCAATATGTAAGTTCACAGATATAAAGTATGCTAATATGTAAACGATTCATACAAAATCAGTGTTAAATTTTGTTCTATAATCTAAATATCTTTTCTTGTTAATTTGCTTTGTGAAATATAAAATAAAACGTTTTGCACGTCTCATCTTGAGTCATGTGGTTTGGTAGCATACTAGCATTTCTACTAACATATAGATGTTTGACAGTGAAATCTTATTTGTATATTAGAGACATCGAAGACAATGCATTGTTAGAGACATCGAAGACAATGCATTGAGAAAACATTAGGAATCTAGATATCTAATGTTATGAACATTAAAGATTCGACCTTCCTTTTTTATATCACCCAGATGATCCTCAAAAAACAAACAAAAAATGGGTGAAACTTAGTAAACCATTTTTTAGCAGTTCTTCAGCATAAAAAAAAAGCCTATATAACTATATCTTCCTTCCTAGAGTAACTCTCTACGTACTATCCTTGATTCATTGAGAGGATGACGTAGTATGACCCATAGTAGCAGGTGACCAGAAATCAGCGCCGTTGGAATTTTCAACGTGTACGGTGGACGAGACGGGTACTAGACATAGTCCCCTGCTTCTCAAGTCGTTCACTTTCTTCCCCGGCGTAACATCTCCGGTAACAACTCCACCGTCCTGACCAAATGTCACCGGCAAGTCAGACGAAATATCATTAAGTTAAAATAATAGTATGACTTTAATTAATAAAATAAGTTAGAGAGAGTTATTACAAGTGAATAGTTGATCAGGTAAGGAGAGCAAAGGACTTGAATCTGATCTTGTAAGAATTTGATGTAACCCATCGCTTCATGCAGCACAGAAGCTGCATCTGTCTGTCAAAATGACAAAATGATTTTTTCCCATTAAATTCTCATCAGTAAGAAAAGTCAAATTCAACTATTGCAGAAAAATTATCATTTATGGATATTTGGGTAGAGTGTTGTTATATTCTCTTTCACTCCTCTCAAAAAAGTACACAATATCATTAATGTAAAACTGTAATGATGATCGTTAATTACCCAAAAGAAAAACAAATATACTTTAATTTATTGATCAAGTTTCATTGTCTTTGATGTCTTTTTGATTTTCACATTGGATGCCAGTTTACACTATGCCCCAAATCGCGACTTCTTAAGCTTCCTTTTTGAAAAACGAAATATACAAATATTATAATCCATATATAAAAAAACGTTATAAAAATTCTTTTCAGTTTTCGGGTGATTAAGATCTTTGTTTGCTTATTATTTAATTAAACAATATTATCAAAGAATTAGTAGAAATAAAATTTACCTTTCCGTATGGAGAAACCAATTGCTGCAACGCTGCAATTCTTTCCCCTAACCGTTCTTTCCTTACCTATTTTTAAAAATCATCATTAAATAACATCGACAACACATAAGATAGAGTCTAATCTTAAAACATAGTAGTAATAAAGAAGTGCAAGTCACCTTTGCAATTCCAACTGATGATTTATCTTGATTTCGCTTGCATTTCTTGGTCGGGTTATGATCCATATTTTGCCCACTAATCGAACCGGTTCTCTTCTTCTTCACAACAAAAGAAAAATTGAAGAACAAAAATATTGTAATTCTTTTGCATGCAGCTATGTAATAAGACCATGTTTGCAAACTTATTGTTTTGACAAAATATGCAAAATAATCAGGAATCAGAGTCTTACGTTTGATGATTTAGTTGATTTCTCGTCCGCACAAGTGTCGTTCGAGTTCTTGCAAGTGTTAACAGTGCATGAAGGATCAGAAACGGAGACTCCGGAAGTAAGAGAAGGTTCTAAGAAGAGCGATTCGTCGCCGTTTTGACAGTCTCCACTGAAACAGAGCATTTTTGACCCATTTGTACCGGAGAATACAAAACCAAAGCTGTCTTCTCCACCATCCCCGCTGTTATCCTCGCGGTGGTGGTCGGAGGAGCTTAGAAAGCCATCTGACAACATAAGAAGCTCTGAGAAGCTAGGGCCTCCGGCAGCTTCCACCATAGCACGGCCATCTTGGTCCTCTGTGGTATCTCCCATCGTGATTTTTCTTGATTGTTGTTAGTATTACTTTCGTGGAAAAAGCTGAGAAAGAAAACGAGAGAAAGTGAGAAATATGAACCAGAAGAAAACTGTTGCTAAATGGTTTCTCTCTACCTTTTTTAAGCTTTTATAACTGGTTTAACTTGCCTGATGGCTGATGTATTTATCTACGCATAAAAACATAGTATTAGTATTTTGTTTATATACATAGAGAGACCTAGTGTAAATTCTGAAAGGGGAAATTCCTCCTGAAAATCATATACTATAAATTATACAATCTATCTCTTTTGATAAATGTAACATTAAACTTGTGTTTTTGAATGAAAGAAAGAAAATGGTATTCAATTTCTATGACATTTCTGTGGATATTTTTAGTAAATATATTTATTAGTCGATATGCAAGAAAAACGACTGATTTATAAAATTTTAGATCCTACCAAATCGTTATATAACAACTCTTTACCGTATTAGTTAAGTAAGGATTGATTACATATTTACATGATTGATACTACTTGTTAAGAGAGGGGTAGAAAAGGAATTAAGAAATTTGAAGATAAAATTTGGTCAAAGCCACCTGGCCCGAGAAAACTGTAGTTTTTGATTTACTCGAAGCTGATGTTTCGTTTCTCACCTTTTTCTCTCTTAGTAACTGCTGCTTTCTTTTTCCTCTTTCTGGAAGTTAGACAAATAATTAATGTTACACACACACACATTCATATCATTATTCAATAAACCCATACTGTTACATTATTACCAAACCATATACTACTATACTATTTAAAAAAAATTACCAGTATCATGTTTATCATTAACAGCCGACACTGTTGCTTCGCATAAAACTACAGTTACTATATTGAACAAACAAAAAAAGGAAGAAATTTTAACATACTGACATGTACCAGGTTTGACACGTGCAAATACTGCAAACACGTGTGTGAGGAGAAAAACACCACTCCGTAAAAAACTAAAGCAGGCCAACTTGTTTTTAGCCTTTTTTGTCTCTGCGGAAGCAAAAACAATCTTCAAACACACTTTCGTTTGGTTAGGTTCGTTTCATGTAAACATTTTCGAGTTCCGACAAGGACCTAAAGGCTTAGGTGTGGACTAATATCTTCACTGTGTATTGTCCTTGGCTACATTATTGTCACGTTACCCAAACAATCCCTACTCTCTCGCTCGTTATTACATCACTGCCACTGCTCTTTTGCTATGACGAGTAACTTTCATTACTAAAGATGAAGGATTTTAATTTTGTCAAGTGATGGGATATTTTTTACTATAACAGTGTAAAATTATAGCAATTTATTCAGGATCATGCAAACAAACAAGAAATTACTCAAACAAGACATGGCTAATTGAGTAGTCAACACATGCCTGCAGCAAAAGTCAAGAGTACAAAGGGAAAGAAAAAGACATATTAGCTACCTCTGTTCTTGATATAGCTATGACACTAAGATCAAAAGTAGAATACTTGATAGTACCAATTTAACAAGTCTTTGAAACATTAAAAGAAAACTTGTTCGAAATCTTTCAGGGGAATAACGTCGAACACGTGGAGCGCATTATTATTCAAAACAAATCTCTTTCAATTTCTTCGCCGCAGATTCGTCAATCGAATACTGCAAACGATGAGAAACTGATAATCAATACAAAGGGTGTCCAGAATCTACGGTTTCACAAAGGACAGAAATAACAAAAAGAACGAAAAGCTATGTACCTTTTTGAGTACCCAGAGTGAGTGATTGTAAGCTCGTTGGTAGAGTTCGTCGAGAGATGTTTCACTTACGTCGACTTCACGGTAATTAACGAAATTCTCCCTCGCGTACTTGGCGTAGTACGGCCTCGTGTCCGCCGGTAAAAGCCTCACTAGCCTCAAAACGCCGCCGTATACACTCAACACCTTCTTCATTTTTTCTACCTTCTGCAACACGTTACCAAGACCCCTACTCTACTAGTACTACTATGCATCATGATTAACATCTATAGGCTTTTATGGGCCTCTTGTATTATCATTATGGGCCTATGTTAAGTAAAGACATCTTTATCAGTTAAAACTTAAGTTCAATTCATGATTCAAAGTTCAAACAGGTTAAATTAGATCATATCTATTAATACTAAACCGGTCTCTATCAAAACTTGGAAATAACAAAAACTTCCATAATCATAAATTCATATCACAAGTCTCAACTGAACAGTTAACATGAGCCTATCCAATTTCTGAAGAAATATTTCTTTCTTTTGTCTCAACTATTCATTTTAGTATCACTGATTTTTCCAATGCTACAACTTCATGGTCTTCAGATTCACAAGCACACCCCAAGAATGTGCACAGAACAAACCCGATGTATGATCTCTTCATTTCTTTGAAATTTTGTGACTTTGTGTGTTCAACTATACTCATTTATGTCTTCACATTAAAGCTAAAACCTTCAAGATTGAATTATGTATACCTTCTCCTTCTTTTTCGTAATCCAGTATCGGTTGATTCCGATGCTCTACTCTTATTCTCTGCGACTAACTCGGTTTCCATGGTTTGTTCGCTACTTCCAGCAACAGATGCCTTGCCTTCACAATCCTTACCTTTGTCTAATTTTTCATCTTCCTTTAATGCCATCTTTTTGCTTGTCGAAAAACGCTTATTCCCAAACCAATTTGTAACCTACAGTACATAAACAGCTGATAAGCAGTGATGAAATAGGATCGAAAAGTGAGAAAAGGTAAAAAAAAAAAATTACTAGAAGATAACTACTTACTTGCTTAACATTCATCTGTAGCTCTTTGGCTAAGTTTTCCCTCGTGGTTATGTCTGGAAATGGATTCTCTTGAAAAGAACTGAGTAATCTCTACATGAAAAGAAGAAATTTTAAACTGGAATCTCTCAGGATTCAACATCTTTAGGCGTAAAGAAAACTATAATTTCTTACCTGAGTTCGAGGATTTGTCTGTTTATATGAGGCAGAATTGCTTTTTTTGCCAGAACCACCATTTTCTCCAGGTGCTTCTTGTGGCGCTTTCAAAGTATCCCTTTTACTTCCTCTTTTCTGTTTATGTATAGGTTTCTGAGCAGAAGTATGATCTTCTGCTTTCAAAGGCTGTTTCAGAGGCGCAGTGTCCCCTTCATCTGCTGACTCGAAATCTTCGTTTCCCGCAATTTTATCCCAATCTTCATCATCACTCGATGACGTCGGAACATTCTCATATTCCTCCTGCACATACCACGCCATAGAAGATAGATATCAGCATTGGTCTTTGCAAAACCAAATAGAAGATTAATTATCTAAAATGTAATAGAACACTCACATCATAAAGCTTTTTGTAGTCCAACCTTTCAACCTTTCTCCTCGCCGGAACATCTAGAAGACCATCATCAATCCCAGCATCCGACTCTGAAATGGATATATCTGGAAGCTGGGATTTCTTTCTGCCGGGCTTCCCACGTGGCGTAACTTCATCTTGCTGATCAGACACATTGCCTTTGGAGGAAGTCTCAAGATCTTCAGAGTCTGATGTATTATCTGAATTTGAACTTTCTTGCATTCTATCTTCATCACGAATCGGGGCATCAGGATCATAGTCATCATCTTCAGAATCATCAGAAGGAAGGTCCATTATATATTTTGCTTCTTTAAATGATTCAATCATTTCGTCAGATGCAGATGCAGATGCAGATGCAGAATCAGATTCACTGGAACTTCTATCTTCGTTCTCAGACTCATCACTGTCATCACTGCCATCTTCATCATTTTCATCATCATTCAGACCATCCGGATCATACTCTTCATCATCAGAATCATCTGAAGGAAGATCACAGTCCAGATTTTGATCTCCACCAGCCAGTGCTGCTGCTGCCTCAGGAAATACTTTCTGCAAAAAGAATAGAGTCAGGTATTTAAAGTTTATAGTCCTATTTAACAATAAAACTATCGACATCACTACCTCCCAACTGTCGCTGACCGAAAGTTTTGTCCCTAAAGAATCATTAAGCAAGTCCAAGCTGTGATCTTTGCAATCACATCCGGGGCATAACCAATTCTCATCATCCGGCGGAACTAGAAAAATTAAAACCAACAAATAAGTCAGTTATAAGTACCAGCAAGAACTGCTTAAAACACTACCAAGTACATAGGCCAGAAGTCATTTACTATCTTCTTTCCGCAAAGGAGGTTCAACACAGTTTTGGTGAAAGCCTCGGTCACAAAACCCATCGCATAGTATGATATCATTATCGAGATGCAAGTCCTTTGAACCACATTTTGCACAGAAGATCTGCAATCAGACAGCTGCTCGTATTAGCAATACTTCTAGAGACACAAACTGCTTCTGTCAGCAAAAACAGGGGAACAAAGCTTGAGTTTCGGAATAAATTATGTCTTACATCCTCACTAGAAATCTCTCCATCAGAATCAAATAAAGACTCTGGAATGCTTCCTTCGGCACAGAGTGTGTCCAAATGCTGAAAAAGCTCTCTAATTTTAACCTTGCGTCGAAGAATTTCCTTCGTGGCTCGTTCAAGCTCTTTCTCTGGCCTTAGCTTTTCCGCGCTACAGAGAACATATATTCCCACACAATATCAGCAATGGTGAGTAAAACCAGAAAAAAAAAATCTAACACAGGACACCTATTCTGCCAGAACAACGATTGAATAAGGAGAAAGTAAAAAAATGTTAGAAAGAGACAAACCTTGAACCTTTCCAGCCTTCTAAAGAATAGGCGTCAATAAGGCTTTGCTCGTAGTTAATCCGATTAAGCAAGTACCGAAGTTTCTTCTTGATTATCGTGTACTCATCATCTTCTCTAACTTTCTCTTTCTCTTTCCTCGTATACTTCTTCCTTTTCTTTAATCCATTTACAGGTGTGGGATTAGCTTCAACGCTAGTAGCAGCTTCTCTAGATCTCAGAGCTCTCTTGTGACTCGAAACGTTCGCATTATTCCTTTTAGCACCTCTTCCTGGCTTCCTGGAACTCCGGTGGATTTCAAATTGTCCACGGCAAGGAAGACCAAGGACAATTTCACGATGCGAATCTGAGAATTTGGTATTACAAGTCTTCTTCTTTCCGGCTTCAGGAGTTGATACATTTTCTTCACCAGAAACCCCATTGGATATCCCCTTTCCGTTGTCCATGTTACCACCATTTGCCGATTCCTCGAAATGCTTCACGTGACTCTCCGCCTCTGGTGTTTGTAGAGGTACAGAGGCATTGCTGTGTTGAGGTAGTTTGTCAACAGTTGGAGTAACATCTCCATTTGTCTGCTCCAACCCAAGTCCACTACTCCTCGTTCTCCTTCTACTACCACTTTGCATTTTCTTTCACCCAGCTATGTTTACTATGCTCTCCACAAAGCTACACAAACACATACACACAGAGACTTGATGAGATTCATAAAACTGTCTCCAACTGAACAAACAAGGATGCAAAAAAGGTATCGCGAAAACAAAGCTCACAGATCTGAAACTTAACAAAGAAAAACTCCGATAAACTAATCTAAAGCTAAACACGATGGGAGAATGGGGAGAGTCGATAGAAAAGCCAAAAGCGATTCCACTAATCCTAACCCTAAGCTGCGTGCGTAAATCGAATTCTTTCTACGAGTTTAAGAAACCAACCTAGGAACTTGATGTCAACTTCTTCTTCCCCTATGCCCTTCCACTTTTTTCATCCGCCTTTAATATTTCCACGGGAAAAAAAGGAGGCAATTCTTTTTCCCTCGCCCGCGAAATGTTACGAGAGATTTCTCAATAACCGCGAAACAGAAGAAACTCGGCGGTTGAGTGGCTGAGCGAGACAAGAAGAAGAGAGAGAGAGAGAGAAAGCCATGAGTAGAAAAAGGCTTTCGGTGCGATTTTGGTCTTGTTTGGGCCTCGTAATGGAATTATATTATTAATGGGCCTGAATGGGCCTTATATAATATCTACCGACGGCTCAGATATATTTAGATCGTTTCTCGTTCTTGTTTTCTCGGATTTTTTTTTGAATCTTAGATCGTTTTTAATTTAAATTTGATTACATTGGATCAGAAGGCTATTTAGTAGGCATAAACTAACCAATCTTGGACTATTTTCTTGTACTAAATCACACTAACAATAAAATAAATAGATAATGCTTCGTTCATTGATACTAGCTACTACAAGAGCTATATAACTTAGTATATATTTAGAACTTTGGACGCTATGGCATCTAGATGATAATTGCTTATTTTTAGGCTAGAAAACTCGATTTTAAAATAAAGGTTATAGATGTCATGACGCTAACGCTCATGGCTTGTTACGAAGCTATGTGTCGTGTTGCTGAGGCGGTAGGACGAAATGATTTGAGTAGAGAGAGACATCATCGAGCATATCGACGAATGAAGATTGCATCCATTTCAAGAATCGCAGTGACCGAACAATTTGATTGCCACGTCTAGACAAAATACATAATCAAATACTTATTTCGGCTGAGAAATTAAAGCGGTGGTAACATTAGGATTTGTATAAAATGAACCCCAGCACTTCCCAAGTTTTTGTTCGTATAACAAAGTATCACCCAAGAGAAAAAGGCCTTCAATATATTCTCTTGTATACAGGCAGATTTAAGGCTGTAGAGTTTTTGTTTCGTTTGTTTTTTTTGTACGAGTACGAGCAACGATGAATTATAAGAAATTTGTTACCTTCTTCTTCCTACTCCCTCTTCTCATCCTTCCCTTCATGCTTTTCCCTACTACCGCTGCTCCTGGTATGTACGCATGCATCTCTCGATCTCTCGCCATAGTTGTAGACATGCATATGTTCTGAGTGATAATTAATTAGAATCATTAGTTTTTTGCAGAGAGTACCACAGTTTTCCGATGTTTAAATTACACATGAAGAACCGCTTAATTGGTATATAGTTCATCAATATGAATAAAAAAGTCTTAAGTTAGCCATATAACATTCAATTTATTTCCTCTTAAAATAGCAAGTCATGGTTATAAAAGATTTAATTTGGAGACAAAATCAACACAATCAATCAACGCACATAGTCGTATCATTTCGTCTTATGGATTGAAACTATATTAAATTCAGAAAACTGTGGCTAATGAGAAGAAGAGTCTTTGACTGCGTGCGGCGGTGTTTGTTTAATATAAGTATTTTTAAAACTGTTATTCATATCCTAATTTTAACTATAAAGAAAGCAAGAAACTCTTGGTGTTAGACAGTTCCGTGATAGAAGGTAACATAATTTATCCATAAATGTAATGTAATGTATGATAATATATATACTATATATACGATTTTATAATATCTTATGTTTGATCGGTTATTTTTTGTTTATTCGGTTAGAACGGTTATAAACCGATCGACGGTGATTTCTAAAAAAAAATTAGCACGGTTAATACCGAAATCAGGTAGAACGCAAGTTACGCAGCCCTAAATAAATATGTTAAAAATATCCCATGTCGAACTGTGAGGAGAATGGACCAACACTACTGTTTAAGAGAAACGTTGCATTCACTGACACGTAGTTTTGAACTGAAATCATATACATGATATACTAGTGTGTGATCATTTTTGAAAGGCCTCTCTATGCAAAGGTTAAACGTAAATTAAATCTAACATGAATGTTGAATGGAACAAATCAAGGAGGAATAAGAGGCATGGAAGCATATTGTGGGAGTAGATGCAGAGGAAGGTGCGCAAAGGCAGGGTTTCAAGACAGATGTATCAAGTATTGTGGCATTTGTTGCAGAGAATGTAAGTGTGTTCCTTCTGGTACCGTTGGCAACAAGCATCAGTGTCCTTGCTATCGAGACAAGCTTAGCTCCAAGGGCAAGCCCAAGTGTCCTTGATTCAATTTTGTTTCCTTAATCTAGCACTTTTACAAATAATACGAAAATGTGCATTTGCATGCGTGCACTTAAGTTGTCTTAGTTATAGTTGGTTAGGCTTTTGAATGCTTCTTAAATTCCTTAACTCGTATATTAAGTTTTGCAGTTTCTCTGTCTCTCTCTCGCTATATTTATATCTATATGTATGAGTGCTTATTGTTTCAGAGGAGCTGTACTGTAAAAAACTTGAAAGTTATGTAAGCATTAGATTCGGAAAATGAAAGGAAATTAAGAAAATATTCTTCTTACAACGGAAGATGGTTGGTTCCCATTAATCAACCATACAATTTAACAGGCGTACCCAAAGCAAAAATATTGTTGTTTTGTTCAGCTACCTGATCAGTAATAATAGTTTGTTTTAGTTGGATTTTAGTACAAGTAGTTCAAATAGAATGCTTAAAACAAATTACTTTATATTTTGTGAAACTATTTACACATTATATAAAGGTCGATCTTGGACTTTAAATTCCTATAAAGTTAACTGAATACCTACTTGTAATTGATTTGGCATAATATATTTGGATGCCAACTTGAATTAGTTGGTGACTTGTTGGGTTTCTACTCAGAATCTACAAGTCCACTATATGTTTGGGTGACCAACATGCCTTGAGTTCATACTCTTCTTGTGACTTTTAGTATTTGAAAAAGTTTTGGGGGTTAATAGAATTTGATTAGTAAAATGAATTAAACAAATAAAAAAGGTAGTTTATTTGATTTTACAAGGACAACCACTTCGTCTTAAAGAGCGACCAATATTAGTACTACGGAGTTACACGTGGGACTTGATGTCCCTACCATCGAATTTTTAGTACACAAATGCGTCATTACTAATTTCGCAAGACAATTTTAATTATCTTCATCGCCCAGAGAACTTTTATACTTTAAAATAAGCCCTACCTTAGCTGTAACCACTATCACACTGAAAAAGTTAACGCGTATGCGTTTTTTTTCCCCTTCTTTGTTCTTTTGACCATTCGAAACGAATTTCAAAGACATTCACGTGCTCTTTGTCTTTCTATTTCTCACGCTTCAAACGTTATTAATTTTCACATTAAATGTCGTCAGATTATACTACGTATGTATTTATTGTTGTTGATTATAACACTTGATTTTTCATAACCTGAAGGATATGAGTACGGCCTGTTTTACAAGAACCACTTTCAACATTATCAACTAGCACATACGAATCTGACTAAGTGTAAGCGTGAACTCGACAGGAAAAACCAGTCCATCCACCAGATCTTCGACTAGGTCTACTTACCTACGTACATCGAAATTATTTTTTATGAAAATCGAACTCAGAAGAAAGCAAGTTTTACGCCATGTCCCAAAACAAAATATTATTTCGAATAAATTATTATTTACACGTTTGGTATCATTTATTTGTTTTTAACAAAAAAATTGATATAGAGAATGAAAATTTGTGTATATAAATAATATTTGTATAAAAAAGTTGCACTTATAAAAGCATAAATAAAAATACTAACATGCTGACAAAAAAATAAACATATACTAAAATGTGCAAACGAATACAAATATATATACTATAACATCTGTGTTGGTTCGTAAGCAACCAAAATAATGTTTAATAATGCAAACATTGAGCTATGATCAAGGGTTAATTAGTGCATTTGTGGTTAAGAATCCATCCTTCACGACTACATACAGATGAACAGTATATCCCTTATGTTATTAGGGCTGGTTTAAGACTTTACCGGTGGTACCATCGACCGGTTCAGATGTAGATAGGGCCGAGGTGGGGTGCTAAGTAGACGCATGCCTCGGAGTTCTATTTCAAACTACCATTTATAAACCAAATGATATAACTATCAAATTAGTCATTTAATTGGAATATATAAAATTAATTAATCAAAAACAATATTATGCCCGTTTAACCTAAAAACTACAGAGTTCTCATATGGCATGAAAATGAGATAGAGACATAAAAGTCCGAACTTAGTTCCTACGTAATTCTTTTTTTTTTTGGCTGTTTTGTTACTAATGATTTTGTTCGGGAGGAGATGAAAACCTTGATAACAACTCTGCGAAATATTAAATAGATGTCGTAAATGCAAAGCAAACATGAATGAACTCAAATGGGATTATTCCTGCAAATCAAAGAGGAACCAGGATAGATGTTGGAGCCCCTACAATTAATTGACTATTCACAAAAACAATAATACTAGTACTCGTTCATTTTTGCTATAGATACTCTCTCCATTTTAATATAAGCGTTTTTTTATTTTTGTTATCTCATTATAAAAATAGAGATTGTGGCGAAATGATACTATACTATAGCTCTGGAATCAAATCAAATGATACTATAGTACAAACAAAAGAACATGTTCTAATAAGAGAAATAATACTATACTATAGCTCTGTACAGCTTTGGAATCATTAATTGTTATGAAGCTAATACTATAGCGTTAATGCTGATAAATAAGCTCTAATAAGAGAAAGCTCTACTATTATAGATTGAAGTATATAAGAAGCTAAATTATATTGACATTATGCCCTAAGCATGTCGACTCGAGGAGTGTATTCAATCATTACTACATTACAGATCGAAAGTGTTAAAATTGTGAATAAATTACATTTTCTAATCGAAACATATATAAGAGGATGAATTGCTATCTTTACGCAATTGGCCAATGAAAACACACACAAATGGTTGTTCTCTCTGTCGGATAAAGAAGAAACCCTCTCCGAAGACCTCTTTTTTGTTCCTTTCTCTTGAAGAAACACAGTACTCAAATAATAAAACCTAGTTAAACCCCTTTATACCTGTATATAAAATATCCCAAATATATATCCATTGCTGCCTGAAATTAATAAATTTTTCAATTAACTATCCTCTGTGTATATCGAATATATTTGAATCGTATGTAAAATAAAATAGTTACTTGATTATAATGTTTTCCGTTTGCAACAAAAAAAACTCTGGAATTGTTACGAGTTACAACATATAATTAAAATAATACAGTTAATGATAGGGACCCGTTAATGATATTACCATATTAATCGATATCAATGATCTGATTATGGGACTTTCAAGAATGTTCAATTTAAAAATATAGTTAGCCACAACCTAACACATGAAAGAAAACTTATAGAATTGTTCGTCTATATGGTTTAAAAGCGTTTTTATTGGATCATAATAGTCATTCTGGACAGTACATATAACCATTTTTGGCGTTATGACGATTAAATGTTCAATTAGGAATACTTATTTCAGTGTTTTCTGGCGTTTAAAACACATAAATTTTCAAACCCATAAAAATGATCATTTAGAAAGTAAAATGTAATTAATAACGATCGACAGGAAACAATTCCGATACCAACCATCAGAAGGGACCGACATTTTTGGCATGAACATTTATAGAAATGTTTTGAGAACAGTACAGTAGAATGAGGAGATGAATTGCTTATTCATTTTTTTCCTTTTCCAGAGAAATTGTAAGATGAGAGTACAAAGCGAGCTACAGAGGTTAAAAAAAAAAGTAACAAACCTATTTCCTAATTTACCGCTGCGCACTTCCGCAACTTTATTTTATTTTCACTGTGAACTTAACGACACTGTCCTCTATTTATTCCTGAAACTTAACGAAAACTGTTATAAAAATAGATCGTCCCCGCATCCTTTAACGGCGCGAACCTCACAAAACTCCAACACCACTGCGAGTAAAGTCAAATCCGAACACTCGCCATCTAACTCCGTCCACGTGTCTATCATGCGTAGCCAGGTTGGAAAAGAATCTATCACAAGCGCGTGAATAATCAAAGAGCGCGTGGAATTTCCTCATCTGGAAATTCCGCGATAAAATAGAGGGCAAAATAGTCATTTAACACACCCCGGAGATCACTGTCTTTCTCGTTTCGCTTTCCTTTCACTCTCTCTCTCTCTCTCTCTCCGTTGTTAAAATAAAACTGACTCTCTCTTTCTCCACTGCGAGGAGATCTCTCAGAACCCAACAAAATAAAAAAAACGAACTTTCTCCTCTCGAGATCTTTTTTTTCCTTTTCTCTCTAGCTCTTAAGTGATTTAAGCTAACGTTGCGAGGAAGAAGAGAAGCGACTGTAGTCTCGTGGAAATGGAGAAAAAGCAAGGATTTTTCTCTGCTCTGAGAGACGAAGTTGTGAGAGGTCTGTCACCGTCACGTTCCAGGGCAAGGTCTCGTTCAGTTAGTCCCGCTAGGTCTAGTTCTCCCATGACAGCACTCACCTGGGGGAGAAAGAACTTCACTGGAGGCGGCGGAGGCGGTGGTGCAGGGTACTATTTGGCACAACCGGAGCTTTTAATGGGGAGATCCGGAAGTTTGAGACCTGTAATGGAAGGTCCTGATCCAGACGAAGAAGGAGGAGGAGGAGGGAGTATAGGAGAATCGAAACGACTCGGGTCGGGTATAGGACACTGGGTCAAAGGACAGCTTTCTCGAGCTCCTTCTGTTGCTGCAACGGCTGCTTACCGTAGAAATGATCTGAGGCTTCTTCTCGGTGTTATGGGAGCTCCTCTTGCTCCCATTCATGTCTCTTCCTCCGATCCTTTGCCTCACCTCAGCATCAAAAATACACCAATCGTCAGTCTCTATCTTCTTCTTCCTTTCAAAGTTCAGATTTTTTTCATTAAAGTCATCGTTTTTTTTTGAGTTCTCATGGCCTCTCGATGCAAAGATCTCAGTTTTTTTTTTTTTTT